>CACSLK010024540.1:5902581-5925412 GCA_902706635.1 Striga hermonthica | reverse complement strand
TGTGCACATGGTGTCCGGCTTTGCCGGCAGATGAGGTAACGGTCAGGGTCGCTTTTGAGTGACATTTCAGGGTCATGTTGCATGACATTTTCAGGGTCACTTTTGAGTGACGAATTCAGTTTTACCGGCTTGAGGTTTAGGTTGAGGTTATATACTGATATCATGATGTTGTTATTATTTTCGATGTTTTACATTAGTATGAGTTTCCACGGAGCACAGTGCCTAGTGCTCACGCCCCAGTTATATCTTACTTTTCAGGTCAGCAGGTCGGGCCGGCGGTGTGACATGACGGGAGCAGCTCGGGACATTCAGGACATTTGTATATATGTTTTCGGACTGTATAACTAATATTTACGCTTCCGCTTACGTTTTGACTGCCTTTTGACGATGTTTGATGATTTTGACAGTTTTATCGTATTTTGACGAACTTTTCAGAAAATAAAGTTTTAAATAACCGGACGTTTTTTTTAATAAGTTAAAACAACGGTTTTTCTAAAGATAAGTAAAGATTTTCACGGTAGCACCCCAAATCAGTTTCGCAAAGTAAAAATGTTTTAGTTTTCACAGACTTTGCGAATAAACGCGCTACTCTGATTTGTCTAGTAAGGTGGGGTGTTACATGATATGGCTGAGAGAATCTACTGGGCTTTTGATAAAATGGGGATGTTCACAGTGGCAAGAACCTATGCCCATCTTAATAAGCAGAAGATCCTTGCTCTTAACCTTCCTGGCAGCAACTCTTCTCTTTCATCATACAGTCTACATAATAAATTTAACAGATGCTGGAAACTAAAAGTACAGGGTAAGATCAAGCACTTCATTTGGAAGTGTCTTACTAATACTTTACATGTGAAAGTAAATTTGGTGAAAAAAGGTCTTGCTTTTGATATTATCTGCCAATCTTGTGGAGGTGAGGAAGAAACTGTGGAACACTTGCCATTTCACTGTCCTAAAGCCTGCAGGGTCTGGGACATTGCTCCTGTGCAATGTGATGGACTGAATTCTTACACTTCTTCATTCAAAAGCTGGTAGACCAATATGTGTGCTCTCAAATATTGTAAGGTTGCAGAGTCAAGAATCTAATTGACCACATATTTACTATGGTGGCTTTGGAAAACTCGTAATCTCTGGACATTTCAAAGCACTGCTTTATTTGCTCCTCAAATTGTCAAAACTGCTCATAGGCAATGGTGGAGTTTGCTCAGCTCTCTAGTTAAATTTTGTTTCTTCATTATTCAGTTGTTTGGCTTTGTCTTTGGCTTGTTTGCTTTGTCTGTAGTTGTGCTGTTTGCTCTCTAGGCCTTGGCAGTGGAGAGTTAGCTTTCTTGTGTTTTTGTGGTTTTAGTTCTTGTTGAGTTTCTAGGCCGCCTTCGTGCGTGTCCTCTCAGTTCTCTAGTTCCGGTTTGCTAGTTTGACAGTTGTATCTTGTACTCTGTTCTATTTTGAGTTTTATATATATGTTTCTATCGTTTCGAAAAAAAAAAAAAAGAACATGATACAAAAAAATGTGCTAATTCTGGATTAAAAAAACCATAAAAATCAATTCTAGAATTACAGGATCAGAATTTGGACAATGACTACACAACAAAAAAAAAAGCCAAAGAAAGCCAAGGACAAAAAATAAAAATAAACAACATATTGGGCATGCTATTAACATTAATGACGAATCAGTTATCGTCGAGTTGTTCGTCACTAGTTGCCTCTGTGTGGTAGCGGTTTCAAAATATTCTGTTGCATGCATGCTATCTGCAGTTGTTTGTGATGAGCTACCTTGACCATTGCGGAATGTACTCCGGCTTGATTGGGAAGAGTATTGATGGTGAACATCGTCCGCCCAAATGAAACACCGATGGTGTTGTTGATGAGTTGAACAAGGAAGAAAATATTTTCCATAGTTTTTTTCAGTTCTTGCAATTAAATGGATCATATGACCCCTGCCACAAGAGCACAAAGGAGCTTCCATATAAATTTGTATTTTCTAAATTTAGTTATTTTCTTTTTTTACCTGGTATATGTTTGGGTGGAAAAAAAATGGCAAAGGCCTAGTTATATAGGAGGGGAATACCACACAGACGTCTCGCACTTTCTCTTTATAACTTCCCATGTTTTTACCCAACCATGTATTTTATTATTATTATTTTTTTCTTGTCTGTGGCATGTTCAGGGAATATCTCTTGTACCTTCAATTGATGGCTTTGACAATATCTCTTGCCAAAACCCGTTGCATTATTACGCAAGTTGTAAAACCTCGTCCTAGTCGTTTTCAGGCGTCTGTACTTACTTTCAACTTGCTTGACAGTGTACTGGTATTTCCTCGTGCAATTGGTATTCAGTTTGTCGGTCAGTTGCACCCATTGTTGTTGAGTGAATTTGCCGCCAACACAGTTGCCTTCAAGCACCTCATCTAACATAAGGTCGACAAAGCATTTTTTGTTTTTCGGCGGCATTTGGCTTCACCTTGGGTCCATATCCCAGTTCCTGGTTCAAAACTCATGGACATCTACAATTTCATAAAACTCATATTGTGTTCCACTAATTAATCCTGCACGTTATTTATGTTATAATGTCAACAGGGAAAAATATAGCTCATATTCATACTTTTTCTCACATTACTTTTTTGAGGGAAAAATATACAGAATGTTGAAAGGGAAAAATATACCAAATTTTTTTCACATTATTTTCTCAATTCCAATTCAACCATGTTGACAGTATAAACGAAGTTGAAAACTGAATGTGAAAAAAAATGTTCAGCAATGTCTGGGGACAATTTACAGAATTCATCAACAATGCCCAATTCAAGTTGAACAAAAATAAGAAAATAATACCCTGTGTTGTAAATATTTTTCCGGAGTAGAATCGAAGGATTCGAACACCGGGTCGTGTCTCATGAGGAAGGTTAGCCAGAATATAATGCGCATTTATTCAATCACACAAAAAGAAATAAAATACCTAAACATTCTAAATCAAAGATGATTGGTTGGTTTTTAATTATCAACTACTAAAATTTAAATAAACAAATTGAAATAGCAGATTAATAACGAAGAACAAGCAGGATTTAAGGAGCTAGGGAGTTGGGGATGTCCGTTTTGGTTCGAAAATGCAATTATCAAGCAAGAGATTGTTCGGTTAAGTGATTTGAATAATTTATCGTTCAAGTATTCATCCTCAATAACTCTTCGTAACAAGAGAAAAAACTTGAACGACAAATTAACAATTCATTTAACGCCTAGGAAATACAGCTACGAACAAGCCTAGTTCATACGAGTCTATTTCGACCGACTCCTCCCCTTTTGGGTCTAAGAGTCGATTAAGTAAACTAGAGGGTAGTTAGCCGACTAATAAAATATAATTACCATTATCGAGCACGAATACAACGAATTCAATTGAAAACAATTGGGAATTAAAGTGTCACCCTTCAAAAATTCGCAGTATTCAAGCCCGACAGTTGAAAAACACATTAAAAAGACCAACTCGTACAAATTGAACAATCACGAACATGATAATCGCAAACGAATTCAAAACATCAATCTCTTATTCGCTAGCATATGAGTTTAGCCTATCATGATCGATTCATCAACACAAACAACCATTATCAAAGCAAGCATATCCATGGATTAAATGTATAGAAAACTTACGAATAATGGAAGATGAATGATAATCCGATAAACAAGGTTGAATCCAAAAGCAATAGCAAAATCCGAGTGTAAATCCTTGTTCTACCTTCGAAAATATCAAAGAGAAGTGAAAATCTCGTCAAAAGTACGAGAGAGATTTCTAAACCTAGCTTAGAGACTAATCCCCTACGAATACAAAATTTGATCTTTTTTAAAAATCTGTCATCGGGCGGGTCGCGGCCGCGGAGAGGCTCGCGGGCCGCGATGAAGAAGAGCTCCTCGGCTGCGAATCATCTCGAGGCCGCGACTTTTCTCCTCTGAAGTTGGGCGTTGGGACCTTGTTTGTTCGGTGCGGCCGCGGTGAAGGAGAAGTCGCGGCCGCGGGAGGAGGAAAATCTGGGCACGCCGGAAAAGAACAGCAACAGCGGTGTGGAGAAAGCACAGTAGCATAAGATGTTGTCTGCCGCGGCGTGGTGGAGGTCTCACGGCGTGGAGAGTGGTTCTGCCGCGGCGCGGCACCTCAACACGTCGCGGGAGAGAGTCTTGTCACGGTGCGGCACTATAGTGCTTCACGACACGGAGGAGAGGAACTTCACGGCGCGGCATGGTCTTCACGACGTGGCAGGAGAAGGCTGGTGCGACGCGGTGCTGTTTGGTACAGTGCGGAGGTAGTAGGCGCGCAACCCGTGAAAGTGGAGGTGCGCCGTGGAGAGCTTCAGGTGGCGTGGCGTGGAGTTTTCTGGTGCTGCATGAGGAATCCGCATGGCGCGACGTGTGTGGCTCTGGTGTGGAAGAGTGTTGTGGCACGATGAGAGCTTTACTGCGTCCCAAGGTCGAGCAATGATCGGTGGAGGCTCGATGAACGACTAAATGGGTTACCTAGTATTGGGGTCGCTGGAGGTCGATGATGACCACGAACTGGGGCCTGACGAGGTGTGGGAGATGATTATTTCTGGTCCGAATATAGAGAAGAAACGTGTGATATGGGCCGAGAGCTTTAGCTTCCTTGGACTATTTCGTGTCTCGTGGCTCGTGTTCGTTCACGTTCGTTTGGAAACCAAATTTGATTCCGTGTCTTGCCTAATCAATTTTCTCCTCCATATCAAAATCGACCGAGGACTCGACCTGCACACCACATACGAAGAAATACCGAAAAATGACCGAGAAATAAAAAATACTCGAGCTAAGGGAAAACACGAAATAAACTGAAAAGGGAACTAAAAACCAGCTAAAGGACCTAACGTGGGGAAAAAGAAAGGCAAAAAAAACCACTAAAAACATAACAAAAATGGGACAAACAACTCCCCCACACTAAGAACTTTGTTCGTCCTAAACAAAAAGAAAATAAAAGAAATGAAACGAAAGCAAGCAAACAAGCATGGATAATAGTTTCATATAAGACAAGTATTCAAATTAATCAATTTAGCCGAGGAGACTTCCAATGACCAATATAGAACACCTCAATTACAACTTGAATGCTACACTTTGAAAAGACAAACTCTCAAGCACGGAAGTATAGCAAATAAATGCCTCACTCAGTTTCTTGCATGAGTATGAAATGGGTTCGCTCAAATTGGTCAGTAATCATGCATCAACATAAGCTTGCTTATCGTCTATTTATACTCTAAAACAATCAAAGATCATGAAATTTAAATCAAGAGGACTTCTGAGGCTACAAAGGTTCAAGGAAAGGACACATATAAAGATAAAGTGGCTCAATTAATCGATCATATTCTCGAGCACATAAATAACTCGAACACCTCACCACCTATCCAGCATAAGCATGAAACTAACCATTCCCATCCAGACTCCATATAACACTTGCATTTGCTCAAGCTGAATTACACTTCAAGTACTTGACTCTTTTTATTTTTTTTATATATTATTTTATTTTATTTTTGTTCTTTAATGGGAAGTAGATTTTTCCTAACAAGACTGAAAAGTAAGGACAACATTCTCTAGATTTAAATATTGGAGGTCATCCAAGTTTTCTAGAGTGGTTTTCCAATACTCGTTACTCGTGAAAGTTCCATAAGTAAGCGGAGTAGAATCCTTTTAGTCCGTCTTGCGAGTTCCCATTTTTTTTAAAGCACTCAAAATGCAAATCAACAAGTTATAACCTTCTCTACGCACATATCAGTAAAACTCCGTCATCAAAGCAAGTACACTGTCAAATCCCAAGTAATTCAATCAAAACGTTTGACAAGAAATACAGTTTAAGGCGCAACGGGCTACTAATGAAAATATAATCTCAAGGGTCAATTAAAAAAAGCTAAACGAGCAATGTCAAAGAAATGCCTCAATCATTTTCACAATTCACTACTTCAATCACTTCATTTCAAAACAGACTAAAAGCAAGTTCTGATCAACAACGAATTACACCAATATCTCTCAAAGAAAAAACAATATAAGGCTCAAACCTAACAAGGCAAATAATGTCTAACAAAACGAAACATCAAGCTCATCAAAACATACTAGTGATGATCATCATCACATCTCCTCAACATCATCAACAATCATCAACAAATCTTAAAATTCATCATAATCCATACTAAAAAACACACAAACTGACTCAAGATAAGACACTAAAACAAAAACAAAAAATGAAAACATCCTAAAAGACCTAGACCTGATCAACCATATAAGCACATAATCATGTAAAACCTCCCATTGTCGACCATTAGTGCTAGGAAAGTTTGCCCACATAATCGACCAAACACAAAAGACAGAAAAACTAAACCAAAAATGAAAAATAAAGAGAAGGGAAAAATTACAAACGTACAAGGCGCAGTGACTAGACTAGTCACTGTGAATCTGGTGGTGCAGGTGGCGGGTGGAGGTAGTCAGGCCCCGAACAACGGGCCTTCATCAACTCAAATCTCTCGTCTCATTCAGATCGGGGAAGCTCTCTAGAACTAGGTAGGGGAGGGGCAGAGTGGCAGTCGATACATCGTCCTTTCTCATCCACAGCTCGATCCTTCAACGACCTCTTAGTGTGCTCTCGCAAGCACGCTTCGTCAATAATTTGCTCTATCGCCCGGATGGACATGCATTCTTCTACCAAATGTGCCTGTGGCTCAGGCTGGGTCTCTCGAACGGAAATGGCGACGGACTCGCCCAACACCGTCATGTTCAGCGTCCCACCCTTGACGTCGATCATCGTGTTCGTGGTAGCCACGAACGGTCGTCCGAGGAGAATGGTGTGACTCTTCTCATTCTCTTGCACTTCTCCCACATCTAGCATGACGAAGTCAACATGCACAATCAACTTCCCAACTCGAACAAGTACGTCTTCCACAATACCCTCGGGTCGACGGAGCGAGCGGTCGGCTAGCTGTAAGCGCATTCTGGTGGGCTTCAAAATATCGAGCCCAAGCTGCCGATAAATAGAAAGGTGCATGAGATTTATGCCCGCTCCAAGGTCGAGCATTCCCGATGCCTCTTTCTTACTCTCAAAGGCTATATCAATCACGAAGCCCCAAGGATCTTTTTCTTTCCTTGGCAAGTCGTGTCGAAAGAGACTGGTCCTCTCGCATATGATCACCTCATTACTTTTCTCAATTCTTTTCTTCTATACCGCCAACTCTTTAAAAAGTCGTGCATAACCCGGTATCTTCTTCATCGCATCTACAGACGGTAGGTCACCATTCACCTTTCTCAACATCACATAGAGGTCACGCATCATCTGCTGATCTTTCTCTTCCAACAGTCAGCTCGGAAATGGAATCCTCTGTCTGTATGGGTTTGGGGTTCTGTGTAAAGTAGGCTCGGCCGACGGTATAACTAGGGTCTCTGCTTTCTGTCCTTCCGCCGTCGGACCCTCTAGCTCGGGCATAAGCACCATGACCGATTTTGCGTGCTCTGGCTGGCTCGGCAACTTCCCTTTATCCATTTCAGTCTTGATATTCCCAACCCGTGTGGCCAGTTGGCCTACTTGCGTCTCGAGACGCTTAATGGACACATCTTGATTGGTGATGAAGTTCAGAATCTTGTCGAGCTTGTCGTCCATGCTCGGTGGGGTTGGTCCGGTTTCTAGTGCTGGCAACCTTAACATTCTCCTAGGTTACTGCTTCTGTTGAGGTGGCTGCTGATAGTGGTTATTGGCCCATGAGAAGTGAGGGTGATTTCGCCACCCTGGGTTATACGTGTTCGAGTAGGGGTCATTTCCCGGCTGATTCTGATAACCCTGCACTGCATTTACCTCCGTATTTTGGCCTCCGTAGCTCGGCTCGATAGCCAATGTGCACACCTCAGAACTGTGTCCCTGAACTCCACATGCACCGCAAACATTCACGACCATCGTTTGAATTGGCCAGAACTTCGAGCATTCAGTAGCCGCAACTGCTCCGTGAGCTCGGCTAACTGCTGGGCCATGACATCATTACTCGAACCAAACTCATTTACTGTATGCCTCTTTCCCCTGACACTCTTTTGAGACGAGTTAGCACTCATCGTCTCGTAAATTGCAATCATCTCTTCAGCCGTTTGGCAAAAATCCCCTCCAGCTGCAGTATCCACCATGTACTGCAGGTTCTGGTTGAAGGATTCGTAGAAGCAATTCGCTAATAACCCCAGAGCGAGGTTGTGGTGGGGGCACTGCTTCTGAAGGTCTTTTAAACGTTTCCAGGCCTCGTGAAGAGGCTCGTGTGATAGTTGAGCAAAAGAGACTATCTGGGACCGGATATCTTGGGTCTTCTGATGGGAATAATACTTCCCGATGAATTTAGAGTACACTTCAGCCCAATTCTTGAGAGAATCTGGGGCGAGGGTCATGAACCACGCCCTGGCTCGGTCCTTCAGAGTCTCTGGAAAACACCGCATTTTGAGTTGGTCCTCATTCAGCCCGTGTAGAGAGAAAGTCTGGAGGACGTTGTAAACCTCCCGAAGAAAGTGGAGTGGGTCTTCGTTGGGGAGCCCGTGGAATGACGGGAGCTGATTGTAGTTTACCACCTTCAGCTCATAGTTTTGGGCGGCTTGAGGCAATCGGATGCAAGAAGTTATTGGCCCAATCATGGGTTGGGCCAGGTTCCGAAGGACATTACGAGGAGGTTGTTGTTGTTTGGCCATGTTTGAATTACTCCCCTCAGATGATTTAGGAGAATGCTTCCCTCCTTCATGCGATTCGAGAGTAAGCTCGTCCAGCAGCTCTCTCAGGCTCTCGTTGATGGACTTGTTGATCGGAGATAGTATACGTCCACTCCCGGTACGCATACACTCAGGCAGCAAAAGGTTACGAGCACCAACGGTAAACACAAGAGAAAAATCAAATAAAAATAAACAAGGAGAGAGCTAGCACCTAAATAAATAAATAAAAGAGAAACACAAAAAATAAAACTGAACAAACGCATGAAATATGTCCTAAACCTTCCCCGACAACGGTGCCAAATTTGTTGTAAATATTTTTCCAGAGTAGAATCGAAGGATTCGAACAACGGGTCGTGTCTCACGAGGAAGGTCAGCCGGAATATACTGCGCGTTTACTCAATCACACAAAAAGAAATAAAATACCTAAATATTCTAAATCAAAGATGATTGGTTGGTTTATAATTATCAACTACTAAAATTTAAATAAGAAAATTGAAATATATTAATAACGAAGAACAAGCAGGATTTAAGGAGCTAGGGAGTCGGGGATGTCCTTTTTGGTTCGAAAATGCAAATATCAAGCAAGAGATTGTTCGGTTAAGTGATTTGAATAATCTATCGTTCAAGTATTCATCATCAATAACTCTTCGTAACAAGAGAAAAAAATTGAACGACAAATTAACAATTCATTTAACGCCTAGGAAATACAGCTACGAACAAACCTAGTTCATATGAGTCTATTTCGACTGACTCTTCCCCTTTCGGGTCTAAGAGTCGATTAAGTAAACTAGAGGGTGGTTAGCCAACTAATCAAATAGAATTACCCTTATCGAGCGCAAATACAACGAATTTATTTGAAAACAATTAGGAATTGAAGTGACACCCTTCAACAATTCGCAGTATTCAAGCCCGACAGTTGAAAAACCCATTAAAAGACCAACTCGTACAAATTGAACAATCACGAATATGATAATTGCAAACGAATTCAAAACATCAATCCCCTATTCCCTAGCATATGAATTTAGCCTATCATGATCGATTCATCAACACAAACAACCATTATCAAAGCAAACATATCCATGGATTAAATGTATAGAAAACTTACGATCAATGGAAGATGAATGATAATCCGATAAACAAGATTGAATCCAAAAGCAATAGAAAAATCCGAGTGTAAATCCTTGTTCTACGTTTGAAAATATCAAAGAGAAGTGAAAATCGCGTCAAAAGTACAAGAGAGAGTTTTAAACCTAGCTTAGAGCCTAATCCCTACGAATACAAAATCTGATATTTTTTAAAAATCTGTCATCGTGCGGGTAGCGGCCGCGGAGAGGCTCGCAGGCCGCGGTGAAGAAGAGCTCCGCAGCCGCGAATCATCTCGAGGCCGCGACTTTTCTCATCTGAAGTTGGGCGTTGGGACCTTGTTTGTTCGTCGCGGCCGCGGTGAGGGAGAAGTCGCGGCCGTGGAAAGAGTATGTTTGTCCCATTTTTGTTGCATTTTTTGTGTTTATTTTATCTTTCTTGTTCCCCGTTTTAGGTTATTTCTTTAGTTTTTAGTCCGTTTCATGTTTTATTATGTGTTTTCCTTCATTTTGAGTCATTAGGTGTTTTTTTTTGTTTTCTGGTTTTCTTTTGTATTTTGTCGTTTTTGGTGTGTAGGTCGAAAGATTCGGGCAAATTTTCTCTTCAGGAAAAGTTGGTTTCGAGAGCATAACTGAATAGAGGGGTTCGTTAGCGACGCATAGAAAAAAAGGGAACTCAATTCCGAGTTCGGATGAGTCAAACGAGGCGAAAACGCAAAATGGCGCAGTGCAGCCCAGAATCTCGCGAGACGCTAGCACAAAGTCGCGAGTCGTGAGATTTAGTCGCGACTCGCGAGTGAGAAGTCGCGAGTCGCGACTTTAAAAGAGCCTCCAGCAGCTCAGAGACCCGTCCAACTCGCGACTCGCGAGTCAACTCGCGAGTCGCGACCCTGTCGACCCCTGTTTTTATTTTTGCTCGTTTTTACTCGTTTTAGCTCTGTTTTTCGCGCACGATATATCAAAACGAACCTCCAGATCTAAGGAACAATCCCAAATATCGATCCTTTGAAGTTTTCCCTCCAAAAACTCAATATTGTTAGGATAATTTTCTCCGCTTTTCTTTTTATTTTCTCATGCTAGAATTGTTGGACACAGAGACATTTGGATTGAAATCTTTTAAGTCTTAATCCGATTGTAAGTTTTTTAATTCTATTTTATTATTGTTGATTGGTTTTATGTTCTTAATTCCGGTTAACATGAGATTGAATCTAAGCATGAGGTAATTCATTCACCTAGGGTTAGGGATTTTGATTCTTGTTTAAATTATGTGGAATGTGTTTTGTTCAATCTATGCGAGTTGTGTGAATTATAGGGTTAGTTGATTGATCACCATTATAACCTAGTTAATCAACGTTTAGAACCGAGAGGGGAGATGTCGGTCGATTTAGGCTCGTATAGAGTAACTTGTTCGGAAACGTATTGTCTAAGTGTTGCTTGTTTGAATGAGTTTATCGTTTATGTATGTGCTCTTGTTACGAAGAGTTATTGAGCATAGCCCTCTAGGCGTGTAGGCTTGTTAAATCCCGTAACCGAACAAATACTCGTTCAACATAGTTTGAAACTTGATGAGATTTCCCGACCCCTAGAACTTCTTCCTTTTCTCCAGAAATTTAATTGTTATTTCTTTAAATTGTTTTTCTAGCTCTAGCTTGTTTTAGTTAATTCACCAAATTAATCATGATTAGAGTGTTTAGGACTTATTTTCTTTTCGTGTGTGATTAATACCAACGCTAGATTTCGAACCGTCTTCCTCGAGAGATCGACCCGGGGAACGAATCTTTTGATTCGGTACTCGGTAAAAATAAAATAATTTGCTACAACAAATTTGGCGTCGTTGCCGGGGAAGGTAAGTAGGATATTTAGTTTTGGTGTTGATCTTATTTTCCGTATTTCTCTTGCTCTTGTGATATTTGCTTAATTTTAGTGTTTCTCTTGATTTCTTATTTGGAATTTGTGTAAATATCGTGTATTGTTAGTTGCATTTTTGTTTTCTTTGGTCTCGTGTGCCTTGGTTTTTTTGTTTTTCTTGTGCGAGGTGTTTCGCTTGAGGAGCTCCGATGGACCCGTACGACCATTCTTATGCCGGAAGCTCGTCTTGTGGATACCCCGACAACTACCAAGAGAAGATGTACTCTTATGGAGGGCCACCCTATCCGTGTCCGAGCTATTCAAGTCCCTATTTCTATGACGGATACTCTCCATTCCAAGATTATGGCCCGAGCCATTCTTACCCAACATCTCAAGGCGGTTATGATTATTACACTCCAACTCACTACGAGACGCCTCATTATCAACCTTCATCTACCGACTATCACCAAGAAGTTTTGACGAGCACTCGAGAGATACATGCGAGCCTCCTATCGATCATAGATGAGTTTCATAATTGAAAGATCATCCCTATTCCATCTGATCTTCAAGCCAAACTCACGAAGTTCGACTCAACCGTTATTGCTTTCCTCGACTTGGACACATCTCATATTTCGCTTGGTAGATATGAGTATCTATCTGCAAATGTTTGTCGAGAAAGCGCACGGTTAGAGGGTGAATTTCGATATATGGTGGATAAGTTTGCTTCTTTCAAAGAGATGGGTCTCACTCTCGTTTATGATGGAACACAATCTCTCGACGCGAGTGTGGACATCAATGATTTGTATGTTAGAAGAATCCCTTCTTATGACGATACGAGATTCCAATCTGTGTTAGATAAGTCAACCCTACCTTTCGGTGATTGTGCGTTGAGTTCGATTGCTATTGATGAGAGCGAGTGTATGGATTCAGAGGTCGATACCGTGCATGGTATGGGGGATAATTCACTTGAGGATTCGCTTGTGCCGAGTGCTGTTGAAAGAGCTCGCGATGATGATTGTGAGGAAGAGGTAGTTCATGGTGTCAAGGATGAGGTCGAGGAGGATGCCGAGTCATTATGTGAGGTCATTGACCCGAAGTGTGCATTGATGAATGACCCGACTCATGATGTTGAGTACGAAGTAGTTCTCATGTCCTTTGGGTGGTCATTTCGTGTTATTGAGGATGGTGAACATTTGGAGAAGTTTAGTGCATACATGCACATGCTTCCGACTCCCAGAATTATTGAGCACACATCCGAGATGGCATTGGTAATGACCGGGATGGATTCGACATGCTCCACAGACATGTTCATAATTCCGGAGGTCGAATATGGGGCCTTGGTACGTAAAGAAATATTTTTCCTATTGATGGGTGTTGATATCCGTGCTCGGTTTCACAAGAATACGGCCACGAGAGTCTACTTTCATAAGAATACTTTTCTATTGATGGGTGTTTGTAGTACTTTTGGGCATGTGGTAACCGAGTTACCCGACTCGGGTCGTTCTCAAAGGAGACTCTTCGGAGCTTCGTTCACTATCTAGTCGCCAAATCACACAACCGAAAAGGTCCTAAACATTCTACTCGCAATTTGAGGGTTTGAATTTAAACAAGATTAATCTATGAAATGAGAGCAATTGAAAGCAATTAACTAAGCACGCAAGAAGATGAGAGAAATCAAGGGGGAAAGAGAGATTTTGGTTCGTCGGAGTCTCCATGATCAAACACACACAAATAACTGAACATTGCCATGCTAGCTAAAACCTTAGGAAGCTAAACCAAACTCTAGCACAAGACGAGCAAGCATTTAACTCCTAATCACACTTAGTCAATCATTCACGATCTAAAGATTCAATCTTTTCCTCCAACCAACACAAGCACAATATCAATTTTCACAAAAGCAAACAAAGATATACGAAATAATGAGGCTTAAGACTAAGTACCCACTCTTACACGCACTTGGAAGGATAAACGGAGTCAAAAGCTCAAAACTTTACTCAAAACAATGTCGCCGGAAATTTGCCAGAAAACTTGATTCATAAGCTCCAAACCAAAACATAAAAAAAAAAAAGAAAAAGAAAATAGAGAGGATTTTCCCAACTTAAAAGTTGGGAAATGAGGGTTATTTCCAAAATACAAAGCACAATGTCTATTTATAGCTACACCAAAAACACATACTAGAAACACACACATTTAATGAAATTCTGTAGTTCACAGGTCTCGAAACAGAGTTCACAGCGAGTTTGGGCATGGAATAGTGCTGGAATGGGTGTTTCGCGGGTCGCGAAAGCAATTTTGCAGCGAGTTTGGGCCAAGGTGCTGCACAATGCCATCTCGCAGATAGCCAAAGTACTTTCGCAGCGAGTGCAAGGATTTCTGCCCTAAATCACGTTTCGCAAGCCGCGAGTATGGTTTCGCTGCGAGTGTCGCAACCTTCTCTCTTGTGCTTTGTCCGTCTCGCGGGTTGCCAATGCGATCTCGCAGGGAGTTCAGGTAGGCTTATCGCGGGTTGCCAAAGCCATTTCGTAGCGAGTGGCTCGAGTGTGATGGGTTGCCTTCGGGTGTGCTTCGCGGCTTGCGAGTCACATCTTGCTGCGAGTACCGGGACTTTCTTGGGTTCGACTCGCATCTCAAAAATGGCTCGGGATGGCTTTGAAGTGGTCTGAATGGCTCGGATAAGATTCGGACATGGCTCGGAAATGTCTCGAAAATGGCTCGTCATCCCGACTCAAACAATGTGAACCTAATCAACACCAAAATACGCAAGAAAAATACGACAAAAATACAAAAGCACATAACAAGAACGGAAACACATAAAACACGACAAAATGGACCGGTTGACTCTCGAACGAACCTAAAAACGACTCAACTAAGGCACATAAAATACAAGAAAAATAAGCACAAAAACATAACAAACAACTCCCCCACACTTAACTCATTGCTTGTCCTCAAGCAAACAAAACAACAAGTAGCTCGAAAAGAAAAATCGAAAAGTCCAAAATCAACGAGCATGCGAAATGAAACTCTCATTTTCATCCGAAATTTCTAAAATCAAAATCCAATCCGAGAACACGGTCCCCACATGGTGAATCCATACAAAACAAAAACCCATCCCGAGTCATTCTACACATGATAACTCGATTCAAACTCCCTTATTCTACATACACGTGCAAAAACTATGAATGGTCTACTAAATATGTAAAATAATAACCATATGACCAATAAGCCAACTCCCATTCTTTTTCTTTTCTTTTTTTTTTCTTTTTTTTATAGTTCTTTTTTTTTCTTAATGAGCTAGTTTTTCCAAATGAGAGCCGTTGGGACGATTATTACCTAGGTTTAACCTCGGAGTTTTTCCCCGAGTCACCTAGGCCGGTTTTCCGTGCTCATTGACCCGATTTATCTAGAAGACTAACCGAGCCAAGAGGAGCCTAATCCTTTCAACTCTCACGAACTCATTTTCGTAAGCTTCTCCTTCCAAACGAGGTTTCTGGACGAGATGATCTAGGTTTAACCTCGAGGGGTTTCCTCGAGTTTCCTAAACCGGTTTCTTGAGCTCATTATCCCAATCCACGAGTGGCTCGGAATAAGAGGAGTCTAATCCGTACTTTCTCGCGAACTCACATTTTATTCCCTTTTTTTTCGAAGGGAGAGGCACACAAGGATACATCACAATTACAATAGCATGATCATCACAACTCAATCGAAACATATCACAAGTGTATAGATAACACGTTTACAACAATAATCGAACATAAGGAAAGCATGCCTCAAGATAATCAATCGAGAACAAACGAGGGACAAAACAATTTCGTGAATCGACATGCGGGTTCCAATGTCAACGAATCATCAATCAATTTAAGGAAACCGTCAAATTCATCAAGTACATCAAGCATGAACACTAATAGTGAAACCAATCAAAAATCTCGACTCACCACTTAGCTATCTCGACTCTCGAACAAACATAGAGCACCATGCGGGAGAGGTGACACATACACACAAAAACTCAAACAAAACCGATCCACGACACGAAAAATTAGACACCAAAACGAAGAAAATATCACCTAAACATGCGTAATCACGAAAATCCCTCCCCCACACTTAAAATAAAGCAATGTCCTCGTTGCTTGACCAAAAAGCATGGGATCGAGCACACAATCACACAAGTTCATGCGAAAAACAAAACCAAACTTAATAAACGAGCACACGAAACGAATACAAACACAAGAACACACAAGAAACAACTAAAGAAAAAGAAAATAGAAAAAAAATGCGTACTCTACACGATGGTGCACCACCGTGTGTCTAATGGTGCTCGTCCGGCGGGAATAGAGGAAATAATCCGAAAACCATCGAGCTCAAAATGAAGCCATCTGAATGGTTGGGCATTGAACCAATGAAACCATACGGGCCATATGTATGTGTCTCGGAGAAATGATATCCGTGCTTCCATGAACTCGACGAAGACACACGTATACGTTAAAGCTCAAAATCTCGGGCATATAACATATAAAGTATAAGAAAGTCCCATCCGTCAGCTCTGAATAAAAGTCATGTGTATGCATCTCGGAGAAATAATAATCGTGAATTTATAAACTCGACGAAGATGCACTTATGCGTGAAAGCTCAAAATATCGGGCCACGGGGCCGTCAACGATACGCGCAATAATATAACACAACCAACTCCTGTTTTGAATCAACGCACGAATCGATTACCGGCGCTTGCCGTAAGTAGAAACCTACAAACTCAAAAATCTGACAACAACACGAAAATTGGCACGCCCGGCAAGACGTGTCTATCACACAAGTTTAACCCACATAATGTATCATGACTACTCCGGCAAGATTAGTAATCAAGCACAACGAAGATAATGCAAAATATGAAGATACAAAGCAAGTTCGAGGCGTTGTACCTTGAAAAACGTCGAGAAAAACAGTTGTCGGAGTGTATAAGTAGAGAGATAGGTGAAAGTGGAGCTCCGGTCGCCGGAAAATGTTCCCAACGATAGGAATCGATGGTATATGACAAGAAAATCTCAAAAATACTAACCGGAAGCTCGGTGGGTGCTCATTCGCCGGATAAAATAGTCACCAGAAAAGTTCGCCGGATTCCAGCGACGGTGGCCGGAAAAAGTGCGCCACGGCGAGAGGAGTCCGGGGGTGCCTTCAGATTTTGGTGGGTCCAAGTGTGAGTCGCCGGCAATTTGGATTTGAAGGTTGAAGTGATTTATAGACTACGAACTTTTTCCAGAAAATCGGAAGGCTTCTCGCCGGAATTTTTCTTTGAGCTCCGGATATGTTGTTGGCGTCGACGAGAGCTTCGCGTTGATATATGATATGTCATGATCGGAGGTGGTTGGCCGGAGAAAGTGGTGGCGGACGGCGGCGCGCGGTGGCGCGTGGCGGCCGGAGTGCTTGGAGAAGAAGGTGGGTTGGTGGGGTTCGCGGGGCGTGAATGCGCGTTGGCTGGCGAGATGGGACTCGCTGGGCGCGGAAGTGATTTGGGCTAGCGAACCAATAGGAGCAGAAAATGGAAGGGGGTGCACATTCGTTGGCGGAAGGCAATTCGCGAGCCACGAACTCTCAGTCGCTGGGCGTCTCGATTGGCAGAGCGCGAGATGAATTTCAGCTGGCGAGTGATATTGAGCTGAATTGGGCATGTTGCGATGTTCGCTGGCGGAAGAGAGTTCACGGGCTGCGGACGCGACTTCACAGGGAGCGAAAAGGATCTCGCGCGCGAGTTGGGGATGACAGCACGCGAAAGAGAGTTGGGCCAGCGAGCGACATTGAGCTGAAGTTGGTGGCGCCTGTTCGCAGGCGAGTTCTTCAAAGCTCCTTTATGTACTTGGTTCACTTCCCACACTTAGCCATATTTTGAGTCCTTTTCACCCCAAATTTCCAACTCAACTCTCGAGTATAATTTTCGCTCGATTCTCAACCCGTTATTCACCTAATTGTTTTGTTCGAGCCCCAAAATTTCCTCACTTGCCATAATTCAACCCATTTATCAACAAAAAATCTCGACTCCAAGTCCTGTTTCCTTCTCCAAAATGACGTGTGTCATGTGATTTGCGTGGCTATTTATTTCCAAAGAAAGCAAAAAGAAAGAAAATGCAATAACCGTGGGTTGCCTCCCATGAAGCGTTCAATTTAATGTCTTGAGCTCGACGTCCCCAACGAAAATCAACCGGGATCCAAGAAGAAATGACGATCATGCCACGCCTTCGTATTTTCCAAGAGTAGACGAGCCGGAAGCACCCAACAAAAGTGGGCCAAAAACACTCTCGTGGCCGAATTCTTGTGAAACCGAGCACGGATATCAACAACCACCAAAAGAAGAGAGAAATTCTTATGAACCGAGGCCCCATAGTCGACCTCCGAAAATATAAAAATATTTGTGGAGCACATCAAATCAATCTCGGGCATCGTTTGCTCTATTTCGAACGTGTATTCATCAAGCTCAAGCATCGGAAGCACGGCCGTAGGCACACAAAACTCCTCCAAATGGTCACGATCCTCAATAATACGAAACGACGACCCAAAGGACATGGGAACCACGTCATACTCAACATCACAAGTCAACTCATCAATCAACTCACACCCCGGGTCAACGACATCAGATAATAGCTGGATTCCTCCTCAGCAACATCCACAACATCATCAACTACCACATCCTCTTCCTCAAAATCATCCTCCCGAGCACTATCAACATCGTCCGGCACAATCGAATCCTCAAATGAATTCTCTCCCATCCCGTAAATAATATCAACACCCGATTCCTCATGCTCACTTTCAACACTAGAATCAAAGCTCAAAGCACTATCACCAAAAGAAAGAGTTTACGTACCTAACGTGGATTGCACAGCCGAATCGTCGATAGAGAGAATCTCTTTAACATTCAAATCGTCGATGTCCTCACTCGTGTCGAGAGATTGAGTACCGTCATAAACGTGAGTGAGGCCCATCTCTTTCAAGGAGGTAAACCTATCCACCATGGCTCGAAATTCTCCCTCTAACCGAGTACTCTCCCGAATAATCCTCGCCGATAGAGAACAATATCTACCGAGCGGAATGTGAGATGCGTCCAAATCAAGGAAAGAGACAACGATAGAGTCAAACTTCGTTAGTGTGACTTGAAGAACGGATGAAATGGGAATATACCTCCAACTATGAAACTCCTCAATGATCGACATAAGGCTCGCAAGTGCCTCTTGAGTGCTCGCCAAAACCTCTTGGTGACGTTCGGAAGGCGCAACCGTGGTTGGAACTGAAGCTCCGGAACTCGAGATACAAGGTTGGCCAACCGATAGGTGCTCGTATGATGGAGAGGGTGGAGCATAGGGCTCGGTCTCATTTTTTCGGACATGGGAGCCATTGAATCACGAAGGGATCGATTGCACTCCTCTAAATGTTCCATAATCTCGGCTAGATTGACTCGAGAAGCTTCTCGAGTCGGCTCGGGTGGAGGTGTCTCTTCATAAACGGGAGGCGGTGGATAGTAGTGAGGTGTCTCGTCATGACCCGGAGAGTAATAATCAAAATCGACTTGAGATGGCGGGTAAGAGGCGCTCGAATATGGATATGGCGGCCCTCCATATAAATACATCTCCTCTTGGTAGTTGTCGGGGTATCCACGAGACGAGCTACCGGCATAAGAATAACCGTGCGGGTCCATCGAAGCTCCTCAAGCAAAGTACCTCGCACAAGAACAACAAAACAACCAAGGCACACGAGGAAACAGAAAGAAAACACGAAATGCAACTAACACGACATAATATGTACACGATCACACATAGCAAAAAGCAAGAGAAATGGAAAATACACAAATAATCAAGAGAAACACGCAAAAACAAGCAAAATCCACAAAAAACAATAGAAACACGGAAACAAACGACAACTAGATAGCAAACTTGGCGTCCTACTCGCATTCCCCGGCAACGGCGCCATTTTGTTTGTAGTATTTTTGGGCAATTGGTAACCGAGTTACTCGGACTCGGGTCGTTCTCAAAGAAAGTCTCTTTGGAGCTTCGTTCACTATCTAGTCGCCAAATCACACAACCGAAAAGGTCCTAAACATTCTACTCGCAATTTGAGGGTTTGAATTTAAACAAGATTAATCTACGAAATGAGAGCAATTGAAAGCAATTAACTAAGCACGCAAGAAGATGAGAGAAATCAAAGGGGAAAGAGAGATTTTGGTTCGCCGGAGTCTCCATGATCAAACACACACAAATAACCGAACATTGCCATGCTAGTTAAAACCATAAGAAGCTAAACCCAACTCTAGCAAAAGACGAGCAAGCATTCAACTCCTAATCACACTTAGTCAAGCATTCACGATCTAAAGATTCAATCTTTTTCTCCAAGCAACTCAAGCACAATATCAATTTTCACAAAACAAACAAAGATATACGAAGTAATGAGGCTTAAGACTAAGTACCCACTCTTACACGCACTTGGAAGGAGAAACGGAGTCAAAAGCTCGAAACTTTACTCGAAACAATGTCGCCGGAAATTCACTAGAAAACTTGATTCATATGCTCCAAACCAAAATATAAAAAAAGAAAAAAAGAAAATAGAGAGGATTTCCCAACTTAAAAGTTGGGAAATGAGAGTTATGTCTAAAAATACAAAGCATAATGTCTATTTATAGTTACACCACAAACACACACTAAAAACACACACATTTAATGAAATTATGAAGTTCGCAGGTCTCGAAACGGAGTTTGCAACGAGTTTTGGAGTGAAAATCAACTGGAAAGGCGCTTTCGCGGCTCACCAAAGCAATTTCACAGCGAGTTTGGACATGGTGTGTTGTGGGGTGCATTTGGCAGCTCGCGAACTTGAGTTCGCTGCGAGTGTGCGGCATGGGGCTGCTGGGGCGCGGCATTTGGCAGCTAGCGAATCGGAGTTCGCTGCGAGTGGCGCTAGGATCCCTTGGAGCTGCGTCTGGCGGGTCGCGAGTCTCCATTCGCTGCGAGTACCGCATAATTGGGCTGGCGTTATGGCGCGGCGCGAACGACATTTCGCAGCGAGTGCCCAGGGCTATGTGCATGTGCGTGGTTTCGCTGGTCGCCAAAAGGAAGCCGCTGCGAGTGCTTGGGTTGGTGATTTGTCTCAAAATTGGCCCGTGATGGCTCGAGTGGTTCGTAAATGATCCGGATGGCTCAATAATGGCACGAAATTGGCACGTCTTCCCAAAATTGTAAATTGGACCTAAATAACACACCAAAAGAGACACGAAAATACGACAAAATACAAAAACACATAACAAAAACAAAAACACATAAAACACGACAAAATGGACCGGTTGACTCTCAAACGAACTTAAAAACGACTCAACTAAGGCACATAAAACACAAAAAAATAAGCACAAAAACATAACAAACAACTACTGTTGGAGAATACGAAGGCGTGGCATGATCGAAACTTTTTCTTGGACCCCAGTTAATTTCGTTTCAGGTTTCGTCAAGCTAATGACGTTAAACAAGCGCTTCTTGGGAGGCAACCCAAGTGATTTATCGCTTTCTTAGATATTTTTCGTTACGCTTTTAGTTTTATCTATAATTAATGGGAGTTTTGGAGTTCTATGTTTTTCTGATTGGTAGGTATGAGTTCGCGAGGCTGAGCATAGGCGAGCAACTTGCACGTGGATACTTATTCCCCTCGAGGCATTTCGGTTTGCACACCTTTTTTTTCATCCTTCTGAGTTTGCTTTCTCTTTCTGTCATTTCTTTTGAGTTTGTGTTTTTGTGTTTGTTGCTGGTATTGGTTCATTATATGAAATTGCTATACCCTATTATTTAGATTTTGCATGCTTATGTGGTGGACCTATCTAGTGTAGGTTTTTATGTGTTTTGTGAGCATGGACTTTGGAATATTCAAGATTAGTTAACACTTGTTTAATGGATTCGACGAGTTGTGATGTTGGCCATATGCGGCATAGCGTGATGAAATGCTTGGTTGATTACTTCGATTGGCATTTATATATCTACTCTGTGAGGTTTGAGCCTTATTTGTTTCTTGAGATACATTGGTCGTGCTCTTGTTTGATTAGAACTTGTCCTGAGTCTGCACTGAAATGAATAGATTAGAATTGTGAACTGTGTATATGATTAAGGCGTTTATTGTATTCTATCCTTTTCTTTCTCTACAAATTATTCCTTAGTCTTCCCTTTTGAGCTTTATTTGATTTTTATTGATAACCTCGTGATGATGACGTTGTTGGAATTGCGGGTTAAGAATTGGAGGGGACGATTGTTGGAGTTGTGTTTATGTTCATTATCAAAAAAAAAATCGAGAAAATAATGTAACCGAATGGATTATAAAATATCCAATAAGGTTGCTCAAAGAAAACAAAAAAAAAATGAAATAAAATAGGTGAAATGTGTGGTTTTAGGAGAATTGTGGGGGAAGAAGAGCTCTCACTCGGATGGATATCTTCAACATTCAGCTTTCGCGCATGGTGAATCGAAAAAGCCTAGTTATTTATCTTCGGAGAGAATATCCGATTTAGCATTTAGTGGAAAAACCCATCCTACCTTCGTTGAAATCCTTTTGTTTGAGCAACCAGTTGAGTGTATGATTCTTGGGGTAAGGTGTTTGAGTTATGTTATGAATTCGAGCCACTTAGCCTATATTTATCCTACCTATCCAAAGAGCCTACGATACAACCCGAAAAGGCCTTTTGATGCACTAGTTTCGATTTTGATTGGTTTAGAGTAGAAGTTAGACAATGAACAAGAATATGATTGAACTTGTTATGACCAATTTGAGTGCACCAATCTTTATTTGTATAAGAATTTGAGTGAGGCACACATATATATTCTCATACTGAGAGAACGTCATGTCGAAGTATAGTGATCAAGCATGTAGTTGTGTGGTGCTCATATATGCCATTTGAATGCTTATAGTTGAAGTTGAATATTTTGAAGCTTATCTTGTTAATGACTGTTGTCCATGCTCGGGTTTTTAGTTTTGTGTCCTTTCTTTTCTTTTCTTTTCTTTTTGTTCGAGACGAACAAAGGTTTAAGTGTGGGGAGTTATTTGTCCCATTTTTGTTGCATTTTTTGTGTTTATTTTATCTTTCTTGTTCCCCCATTTAAGGTTGTTTCTTTAGTTTTTAGTCCGTTTCGTGTTTTATTATGTGTTTTCCTTCATTTTGAGTCATTAGGTGTTTTTTGTTTGTTTTCCGGTTTTTTTTTT
>CACSLK010024540.1:5865060-5878462 GCA_902706635.1 Striga hermonthica | reverse complement strand
GGAAGATGAATGACCCAATGCACCACAAGATAAGGGCCCTCGCCCTCTGCTCGTACACGATATCCGGTTGTCCTTCTTGCAACTCAGTGTTGCAAGAGCGCTCCAAAGGCCTAATATTCAACCACTGGCCAGCAATTTCCCACGAGCTAGGGTCCTGTGCTGCTTGCTCTGCCTCGGTGGTGGGAGGATCCTGAGAGTGGTTTTTACATATTAAAAATGATATATTGAGTTGACATATACTTAAAAAAAATATGAAAAAATATACCTGAACGTAGGGCTCAAACCCTAGCAAGTTCTTGCACTTCTCTCGCCACTGTAAGGGTGATAGCTCTACAGTCACTCCCACAACAGCAGCTCCATCGATTGGCAGACCGAATAGGACTTGTACGTCCTGGAGCGTGATGGTGGCCTCGCCGAAATCGAAATGGAACGTATTCGTCTCTGGGCGCCACCTCTCCACGAGAGCAGTGAGTAGGGCATTGTCGGCTTGGATTCGACCCATTCGAAACATGGGGCCGAAACCAGTCCGGTCGATGGCCCTCCAAACCGACAGTGTCTGCTTTGGCACTGCCTTCCAAAACTGGGTGTCGAAACGACGGTTTGTGAACGTCATGTCACGAGCTCCCGGCACATTTAAAAATATCGTTTCTGCCCGATGTTTGTACTGGAGATATAGAAGGCTCTCATCCCTCGGACCGGGATGCACACTGTACTGCTGAGGCTGTGAGGATGACGATGAAGCCATTTATCTACAAACAATAGGAAAAAATAATAAATTACGATTAAAGTTATTTATTATGTAATATTGATCAAGAACAATAGATGCTAATAACATTAACAAAAACACTTCAGAATTCGAAGTTGTAATTGGAGTCGTAATTCCAAAAAATCGAAGTTCACACAATAGTTCACAATTTCACATTTTCAATAACATTATAATTTCAAACCTAAACCCCTTTCCCTAAAATTAAAACACCAATTTAACATATTAAAAATTCACATATCCACCTTCAACACCTCTTCACCTCATCACAATCATCCCAAATTCACAAATATGTAACAACAAAGCCAATAACACAAGCAAAGAAGCTCAAACTAAAGAACCCCTTTGAGGCATTTTATCGAACACCTTGAAATCATATATTCTCAAACAAACTACACAACCTAATCACATTTCAAATAACCCATCAATTTAACATACAAACATATTCAACAATTACATCAACATATCTCATTTCCATCAAACAAGATATTCAATATTCAAAAAATACCCTAATTCGAAAATGATTGAAAAATAGTAAAAATTGAAGTCCTAATTGAACAAAATGTAAGGAGACGGCGATAATATACCGTGCGGTGGTAGTGAGATGGTGATGCCCTTTTTTTCGACCGAATTGCAGTGAGATGGTGCTCTTCTCTTCTCTTTGCTCTTCTCTTCTCTTCTCTTCTCTCGCTATACTCCTCTCTGTTTTTTCTTTTTTTGCTGTCTGTTCGCGTAAGAAGAAGAGAATAAGAAGTTTTTTTTTTTTTATATTTAATATAGAAAACGTATTCCTTGAATACGGTTTCTGCATGATTTAATTGCAGAACGTATTCAAGGAATACGGTTTCCGAAATAAAAAAAAAAAAAAAAGACACGAGGATCTCAGATTGGGGACTCGAACCCGTGTCTGTGGGTGAGTCCGGTTTCTCTGGGCGCACCTCGTACCATTGTGCCGCCAGGCACCTTGCATTTATTTTTGCGCAAATTATATACATATCCATATATTATAAATTGCAATATATTATGTACTTTATGTTATACTATATTACATTACTATATACTATGTTATACTATATAATATATAGTATATAGTATATAATATAACATCTACTATATGTTATGTTATAATATAACATCTATTATATTATAACATATATCATATAATATAATATATGTTCTAATATAACATATGTTATATTTTTATAATATAACATATGTTATATTTTTAACATATATTATAATATTATATTATATGTTATTATATAATATAACATATGTTATATAATAATATAATACTATGTGATATTATCTACTATATTTTTTATTATCAACTATATGTTATATATTATCAACTATATTATAAAATATTATATTATAATAAACATATGTTATATTAATATTTTTCTCCGGCAACCTCCGAACAATCATGACCTGAACATCATTTAAGACAATTTAAAACCTATCCACACGAACAGAACATGCGGATGACTGAAAGCACAAGACACGGCCCGAGAGACCGGCAGTCCGGTTCAGTCCCAGTTTAGTCCGGTTCTTTCATGTTCAGCCCGGTTCATGTCTTAAGGACATTTTCAGTTAAATTTTGAATCAGTTTTCGCAAAGTAAAAAGGTTTATTTTTTTAAAAAGACTTTGCGAATTATCGCGTGCTCTGATACCAATTGTAACACTCCTCCTTACTGAAATATCAGAGTACGCGATAATTCGCAAAGTCTTTTTAAAAAAATAAACCTTTTTACTTTGCGAAAACTGATTCATTTATATTATATTATAACATATATTATATAATATAATATAACATATGTTATATTATAAGGTTTAGGTTTTAGGGTTAGTGTTTAGGGTTTAGGGTTTAGGTTTAGGGTTTAGAACATATATTATATTATATAATATCTAAACCCTAAACCTAAACCCTAAACCCTAACCCTAAACCCTAAACCCTAACACTAAACCCTAAACCCTAAACCCTATTAATTTGACTTCGATTGTACTAATTCGACTTCAATTGTACGAATTCAACTTCAATTGTACGAATTCAACTTCAATTGTACGAATTCAACTTCAATTGTATTAATTTGACTTCAATTGTATTAATTTGACTTCGATTGTACTAATTCGACTTCAATTGTACGAATTCAACTTCGATTGTACGAATTCAACTTCAATTGTATTAATTTGACTTCAATTGTACTAATTCGACTTCAATTGTACTAATTCGACTTCAACTGTACGAATTCAACTTCAATTGTATTAATTTGACTTCAATTGTATTAATTTGACTTCGATTGTACTAATTCGACTTCAATTGTACGAATTCAACTTCAATTGTACGAATTCAACTTCAATTGTACGAATTCAACTTCAATTGTATTAATTTGACTTAAATTGTATTAATTTGACTTCGATTGTACTAATTCGACTTCAATTGTACGAATTCAACTTCAATTATACGAATTCAACTTCAATTGTATTAATGTGACTTCAATTGTATTAATTTGACTTCGATTCTACTAATTCGACTTCAATTGTATTAATTCGAGTTCAATTGTATTAATTTGACTTCGATTGTACTAATTCGACTTCAATTGTATTAATTTGACTTCAATTATATTAATTTGACTTCGATTGTACTAATTCGAGTTCAATTGTATTAATTCGAGTTCAATTGTATTAATTTGACTTCGATTGTACTAATTTGAGTTCAATTGTATTAATTTGACTTCAATTGTATTAATTTGACTTCGATTGTGCTAATTCGAGTTCAATTGTATTAATTCGAGTTCAATTGTATTAATTTGACTTCGATTGTACTAATTCGACTTCAATTGTATTAATTTGACTTCAATTGTATTAATTTGACTTCGATTGTACTAATTCGAGTTCAATTGTATTAATTTGACTTCAATTGTATTAATTTGACTTCGATTGTACTAATTCGAGTTCAATTGTATTAATTCGAGTTCAATTGCATTAATTTGACTTCGGTTGTGCTAATTCGACTTCAATTGTATTAATTTGACTTCAATTGTATTAATTTGACTTCGATTGTACTAATTCGAGTTCAATTGTATTAATTCGAGTTCAATTGTATTAATTTGACTTCGATTGTACTAATTCGACTTCAATTGTATTAATATACAATGTTATAACATATAATAACATATGTTATATTATATTATATGTATATAATAAACATATAGTATATAATATATTGAATTTATAGTATATGTATATGTATATAATTTGCGCAGAAATAAACGTAAGGTGTCTGGCGGCACAATGGTACGAGGTGCGCCCAGAGAAACCGGACTCACCCATAGACCCGGGTTCGAGTCCCCAATCTGGGATCCTTGTATATTTTTTTTTTAAGAAACCGTATTTAAGAAATACGGTTTACAAATAATTCATTAAGTAAACCGTATTCTCTGAATACGGTTTATAAATAATTCATTAAGTAAATCGTATTCTCTGAATACGGTTTACAATTAAATCATCATATAAACCGTATTCTGTGAATACGGTTTCCTGGGACATAAAAAAAAAATTATGGAACAGAGAGCAAAAACATTTCCATTCCAACAGAGCTGTTACACCCAAAATTGTTACAACCTGTTACACAATTTCAGAACAATCACCTAAAAATAAAAACACAAACAAACCAACTCATATACAGTCCAAGATAACAAAAATATATAATCCAAACATAGTCCAACAAATCAAAGTAAACAATAAAAAAAAATAGTCCCACATAAAAAAAAAAAAATACACACTAACAAATCTAGTTTTCCCACTCACCACGGCGTCTAGATCTATCAGTGCGAGGATGTGAGGATGGACAGTCATCCACAAAATGCTCTGTATCACCACATCTACTGCACTGCCCTCTATCACTCCGGCGGCGTGCCCGACGATCCATTTGCATGCGATGACGCCTCGTTTGCGCGCGACCGGGTCCAGCCTTCGTGATCATCCTTTCCCAATGTGGTAGTAAGGTCCATCCGACCATTGGCCATGTGTCCGGATCACCAACCGGAGCAAAAGTCCAATTAGAAAACTGAGCTACCCAGGTCTCCGTCCAAAAATAGGGATCGTACAATAACTTCGGTGGAGTATTAAGTTGTCGACACACAGCTATAGCATGAGAGCATGGTTTCCTATGTGTCTGCCACTTCAGACAACGACAACGCCTCTCGTCGAACCAAACCTTACACCTGTTTTTCCACACATTGAATTATATTTATAAACAACTAAAAATTTTAGTGAACAAAATTAAAAAAATTAAAATTATAAAATAAATAAATAAACCACATACGTTTTGTCCCCTCTACCACTCGGCCGTAGACCCGTTGTCACCTCGTATAGAGATCTCGCCGCGTTCGCACATCTCACCCTATGATTTGCGGCCATACTCTCCAATTCGCAAAAATCCGCATAGTGGGCACTAGCAATGGCATTACTGCATCTCGTGGACTTCTTTTGTTCCTGCTCAAACAAGTCCAGAGTTTTCATGAATGTGGCGCGTACCAAAGCTCGGCAGGGCAAGAACCTAACACCTTTCAGGACGTTGTTGTAACTCTCGGACATATTGGTCGTCAATGTACCCCATCTACGTCCTCCCTCGTCTCCAAGCAGGGTCCACTTGTTCAGAGGAAATCCGAACAGGTAATTGTATGCATCCGGATTAAAATCCGAAAGCCGCTCTCGTATCTGTTGAAATTTTCGCTCTGAAAGCTGTGAACCCAACTCCCAACACACCAATTTCGGATTTTGCTATTCCTGTACCTAGTAACAACGTTGCTCCGAAGGTGTCGAAGACAGATGCGGTGATATGCAGCGGGTTCTTGCCAAGCCGCCAATGAATCCACGGCACTCTGTAAGCCACCATCCCTGTCCGAAAGAAAGCATATCTGTCTGTCGCCGACAACATGTTGTCGTAGATTGGTCAGGAAAAATGACCAGCTTTCCCTGCTCTCTTCATCCACAATCGCATACGCGATTGGCAATAACCGCTTATTTGCAGTTTGTGCAACGGCCATAAGCAACTTCCCCTTGTACGAGCCACGCAAATGCGTGCCGTCCATGCTAATTACCGGCGGGCATCTCTGGAAGGTCTGAATGGCGGGACCAAAAGCCCAAAAAACAAATTTGAATTCTCTGTGCTCATAGTGGGCCGCCATATCCCCACCCTGCCATTCCCACTGTACAACTGTAGTGGGATTCGCTATTTGAAGCGCTGCAAAAAACCTACACGTTATAAAACGTAATCGTCAATACATAAACATAGTGAGATAAAATAAATAATACGTGCATTTTAAATAAAATTTTTCTTACTGAGGGAGTTGTGCGAAGTTCTCTTCCCAAGTGCCATACAAACTGTCGATGGCTTTTTTCCTCCCGTGCCACGCCTTCTTGTAGCTCACATCGACTTTCCAACATTTTTTTACATCCTCCTGGATCATGGTAACACTGTACTCCGGTTTCTTTTGAATCTTGGTCATGGTAAGATTGGAAATCATTGTGGCGGTTACATTTCTGTGGTCATTTTTGTCGACTTCTTGCATACAACTATGCCTCTCGGTCCATTTCGTTACTTCCCACAGTTCATGAACCCGTGTGCAGTGCGTCACCCTAGCCTTCCACGGACAAGGCTGAGCTTCTTCGGATTTGCACACCACCTTGAATGATTTCTTATTCGAATATTTTGACCTAACCTCCCTCAATCTACTCACGTTCCAATTCATTATAGCAATTTGTGCTTCTTCATTGGACCGGAAAACAATACCCAAACGGATAGAATCGACATTTCCATTCCAACGAGGGAGAGCATGCTCATCTCGGTCTACACACAACGGGTCCCACTCACCCATCTCGTGATACACGTGTTGACCGGTACTAGGAAATGGGTGCTCTTCAATAAACTCTGGATCACTCTCCTCGCTTATTGATCTATCCGATTCCGTTTCCGATGTATCATCTGTGAAATCGTCTTCATCAGGAATGAAATCATCATCGGGTTCTTCTCTGGCTGTTGAGCTTGTCCCTTCGCCAAAATTACGAACATGCGAAGTGGACGTACCTTCAAAATCAGGCACTCCCCCGTAAAAAGGGGGAACATCCTCAAACTGTGTAATCACTGTAGGTGCCTGCGTAACCTGCTTCAACTCTAAATGCAAATACACATAGGAGAAAGCAGGAAAATAATATATCCACTCAAAGGCACTATCAGTATTCATGTTTCTGATATTCCACGAACCATCGGGTCGGTTTGTCAGTAAACTAATTCCCTCAATTGTCAAACCATTTCGACGGAAACCAAAATTTTCATAAAGTATATCTACAAATTGTTGAAATGATATCTTCTTCCCAATGCAAAATGAACCATTCGGACGGTTTATAAAATCTGAAAATGAATCTAAAACCTCTTTGGGATAATTCCAATACACATTAACAAAGTATGGTAGTCCGGCAGACGCCATTTATACCTGTTAAAATAAAATCACGAATTCTTATATCAAACCCTAATACTCATAATCCATCAATAACATATAATTCACTTTCAACCAAAAAAACCATAAAAAAAAAATCATTCTCAATCAAATAATCCCCTTATCGAATAGTAACATATAAATCATCTATAATTTCGATAAATTGAAACCCTAATTTCAAAAAACCCTAACCACAACAACAACCAAACAATTACACAATTGATAATTAACACATAATATTTCAATATCCAATTCAACATACACACATAATCATTAATCAATTAGCAATTTCAAGTTTCAAACACCAACACATTCAAACATATTATAATAATTATCAATCTCCAAATAACTCCAAACAAATATAAAAAGTTAAGATAAACCAATATACCTCGTGCGAATGAATTAACCGAAAATAAGGCTCGTGACGCTGTTGTCGGTTCACGTTAGAGTGAAGATTGGATCGAGTTTTTTTTTTCTCAAGTATTTTCGCTCCTCTTTGAAGGCTCTCAGTAGTTGGTCTCTATTGCTCCGCTCGCGTAATGAATGGAGAAGAAGATTTTTTTTAATATATTTTACATAAAACGTATTTAAGGAATACGTTTTCTGTGCATTTAAATGTAAAACGTATTCCTTAAATACGTTTTGCTTAAATGTATTTTAAAAAAAAAATAAATTTTTTTAAGACGCATTTAGTAAATACGTTTTCTGAAAACGTATTACTCAAATACGTTTTTTATTTATTTATTTTTTTTATTTAACGAAAATTATTTTGAAAATTGTTTACGATTTTTTTTTAATTAAAACATTTAAATGAAAACGTATTCAAGGAATACGTTTTTTTAAATATTTTTTTTTTTTGAAAAACGTATTCAAGGAATACGTGGTTTTTATGCTTGTCCACTCCCTTTTTTCTTTTTTTTTTGTCCACTTAATTTCCATATTTTTTTTTAAATAAATCACCCTAAGTCTATTATATATCACATATGTAAAATTAAGCTCAATGCATTGTGGTTGCTCCCAGTGTTACGTGTCCGGTTTCTATTGGCTTGTGTGATCCATAATCAGAAACTCCGGTCAGTCTTCTCATCACAACACAACGCTAAAAAAAGAAAGATCTTCGGGTCTTCTCATCCGATCACCGTCTTCGAACAAAAAATTAGGGTCTCGGAAGATCAAAACTGAAATCATGAAAAAATCAAGGTGGTCAGTGGTTATACTCGTCTTGCTCGTCCTCTTCTGCGGTGTTGTGTTCTCCGATCAGATCATTCCAGCTCATACAGGTAGCTACCCGGCCAATTCTAATTGCTCTGAATTTCGCTCGCTCGAGCCATTTTTCCCGCTTGCTGAGACAGAATCTTTTTGAACTGATTGAACTGACGAATGAATGATTGCAGTGCCGTATGTGTATCTTTTGAAATGAATGGCAGTGCCATATGTGTATTTTTTGGGGATACTAAATCAGCTTGTGAGCTTGTGAGGGACTTTTTGTTATGGAATTCGTATCGGCATACATTCGATGGGGAATGTGGTTAGATTTCAACTACCAACCAGTGTGTTGTGCATCAAACAAATAGCAAAGCTGCATGCTTATTCTTTTAGATCACACGAAAAGCATAAGTTGGTTGATTGAAATGGCAGGATTCTGTTAGATGACTGATGTTTCTATGTGACAAGTAATATAAGGTTTATCTATCTCGATCCCTTGTATGTAATGAATCTCGTACGAATGCTTGGAGTGATTTGGTGTGTACATATGACAAATGAAGTATAATGTTCAGTTTTTGGTCTTAGTCTAGTCTATATGAATGAGAGTATTATTTTAGATTTAACTATGTATACTACTGGTTGAATGTGGGGTCTCAGCCCGACTGCCTAAGATAAATAAATATTAAACATTCTTCTTTATGACTCACGGCTGCTAATTTCTTCTCGGATATTATCTTGGATTTTAGGTGGTACCTTTGGTCGGAGCTCCCGAGAACCAAAATTCAGAATTGAGTTTCATTCAGAAGACTCACCATTCCATCCAGTAAGTGTATCATCATATGTTTTAATTGTTTAAAATTTTGTGAATCTGTCTAATAGCACTATGGCATTACAAATGATACTTGAGTAGCAAAAGAAGTTGGATGTTTTAAAAAGCTGTTCACAATGTTCTTTGAAACTCATGTCTGATTGCCAGCTCTATTATATACGTCAATTTCATGTATAACATAGAGATATTTTCCTGGTCTTAGCATATCTTATTAAACAATGTTCTCAACATCAATTCAATTTAGAACGACTTGTGCGATACTTAGTTTATAATAGTTCAAAGCTTTTCCTCATTGCATTTTCCGAATCTTATATGGGTAACGGTTAATGTCTTCTCAATGATTGAGAATATTGATTCTTCAATATTATTTGAGGGGATGTAGTACTTCCACCTAATGACTCCTAACATTATCCATGACATTATTTTGAGATACTAGATCAGTAGATTAAGGGAAATTTCCAGTTATTTCTAGCCAGAAGTTCATTATTCAAATAAAAGCCGCAAACATTGTTTTTGAATTTTGGTAAAAGAGATGGACATTTTCCGATGGTACCATTATTGTTGTATTCAACTGTCAGATTGGTACATTATGCATATAAAATTATCTATTATCCTTTACCTCTTATGCAGTTAATATTTTCTGTTGAGAAACTGGATATTACTTAGAATGGATGATTCTATATTATAATTCATTAATGGATCGAAAAGTATTTATCGTTATTCAACACTAAAAAAACTCAGTTTGGGAAATGAGCAGCAGTTTTTTATGGGGATGAGGCATAGTCATAAGGAGCCACAATATTAATGCTTATTATAATGTTAGAAAAATAGCTTGATACGTTATGATGCATAACTCGAGCGATAATTCCATTTCCAGTTTCGCAGTTTCTCACTTATTTTGTCGGAATACAAAACTATCTTAAACTCAGCATCACGAAAACTCTTGAATCTTGATAAACTTCTTCGCAAGAGCAATGTTATTTTCATACCCTGCCAAAATCAATAAATCAGAATAGCATAATTTTATTTTATTTTTTTCCAAGTGATGACCAGTCTTATTTCATAAGAGACTCTATATCATAAATGAACTGTATCCTTATGTCTAGCTTGTTTTCATATTTCATATCTTGTCAATCTCGAAAGTCATCCTGACTATTTACTGCCATATAGAATCCCGTTGCAGGATTCTCTAATTAGCCATGTAGACATTAATGGAATAAATGAGAAGGAATTTACATGAGAAGCATATATTTATGTTTTCTCCAATTAGTGTACATAAAAAATTTGGAGTAGAAGATATGAAATAAAGTATTCTGTTAGAACAACAGAATAGTCAGCATCGGTAGAGTGACGGACAAATCATGAGAAGGAACTAAAATCTACAAATAATAATAGAATGTTTGGTTTGCTTCTTTCCTGAACCAAATTGAATGGCATTTTCTACTTATATAGACGTTTTTTGATGCACCACTTTGCACCACTTTTTGGCAGAAGCCACTTGTTGAGCTTACAAACATAAGTGGGTAACATGTTATCCCTTCACAGTATAATTATTTTTTGGCTATTAGTCTGTGTGAATGTAGTGATTGCTATTGGTGTGGTCATTCCCTTGGTAAATAATCACACAAAGAAGTCGTCCTTTTCCCACTGCCTTGGTTGGTCTTGATCTGATTTTTAGTGGTCTTCTTTGTTGTAGAATAGAATTTTTCCATCTGTTCTATAATCCATTAGAGGCATCAATTGGCCATAAAACATCTCTCACAAAAGGAAAAAAAGAAAACCAAAAAAAAAAAGAGAGAGAGAAGGGAAAAGAAAAGAGTTAAAAAAAAGTGTGAAATCTGGATAATACCTGTAAATTAACCAATACTGGGTTTGTTGTTGTATGTGTCTCTACGGATGATTGTTGAGCTGCCATTTTTCGTTCATCAGGATGACGACCAAGAGTCCATTGTTATGCCGGATAAAAGTGGAGAAAAATTTCTATGTTATTTGCCTAAAGTGGAGAAATCCAAGAGCGGAAAGTTAGTTGCTCAACAGAATATAAGCAGTATGATCGTGGAGTCTGAGACACGCGTGAAGTTGAAGACACCAGATGAGCTGCTAGAAGTTTTAAAGGATCGATGCTTTGTCCGGGTAAGGAAAATTTGGATAACTAGACAAAGATCAAATAAAGTAACTTATTAACTGTAACAAAGATCAAATAAAGTAACTTATTAACTGTTAAAGCATTGTTCGGTTTGTTTTGGTGTACTCCCCTCTTTTATGATATTGGATACTTACATTTAGAAATATTTGTCTGCAGCAAGAGGGATGGTGGTCCTATGAATTTTGCTACCTAAATCGGCTGCGCCAAATTCATTTGGAGGACGAGAAGGTCATTCTGTTCTTGATTTTGTAAATTATGCACAGTTTTATCTCAAAGATAAAGGATATGCCTGCTCCTCCAGTTCCATATATTTCCCAAAAATATATGTAATAAAGTCAAAGCACTCACTCTTTAAGCTACTGGAGGACTGTTTCTGATATTGCCAACATTTATTGTCTAAATGTCGAGCCTCTGGACTTTTAAGGCTTCTCATTATTCTTGCTAAAGCATTGTCTCAGTGTAAAGTACACCTAACTGTCAATGCCTTATAGGTTGTTCAAGAATTTGTCTTGGGAGTATATGACAAAGAAGCTACAGAGGCTAACAATCAAAATCTTTCTGATATATCAAGATTGAAGGATCCTCGCTCAAAAGATGCTTCTCAACGGTATCAATTTTATTTGTTTGAATTAGAGGGACTGCATTGCAGTCGGCTTATAAAATTGTGGGGTAGATTAACTGAACTTTTCCATCACAATATCCAGGTATCATGCTCATATATTTACTAATGGAACCCTCTGTGATCTGACAAATGAGCCACGAGAAACAGAGGTAATTGTTTAAGTTTCTTTTGGCCACCTTGTATCCATCTTCATGGATAACTGTATCTCCCAAAGGTTTTCAATTTCAGGTTAGATTTGTTTGTTCTGAACCCAGAGCTATGATAAGCTCAATCACAGAGTTGTCGACATGCAAGTATGCGCTGACATTCCATTGCCCAACACTTTGCAAGCATCCGTAAGACTCTGTGTGTGTGTGTTGTGCATGTCTACGTCTCCGTGTCTTCTGTGTGTATGTTTGCATGTATATACTATATAGCGTGTGTCTGTGTGTGTGCTTCAACCCTTGAAAACTGCTGTTGCACATTATATGAAGTTATAGATATACTACATAGCATGTGTCTGTGTGTGTGCTTCAACCCTTGAAAACTGCTCTTGCACATTATATGAAGTTATAGAAACAAAACAGTATTTTTGTCGCTATTGCTGCTGACCGTATTATGTACAAATTCTACATGTAGCATCTTTTTCTGATTGATTCATGCTAAAATGTCATTTCTATCCTGATTGATTCATACTATAATACATTTTCCTAATCGGATGAGGCCAATGCTACAAGTTAAATTCATACTTGTTAATTACCAAGATTGAAAGCTTTGACGAGACTATCAATTTTTATATTTGTTATGCCATGATCTTTCTCACCGATGAGCTGTTGTAATTTGTTTGTTCGTAGAAGTTTTGTGTACATAATAGTACCATTCTTTTTTTATAACAAAAGTACAATACTATATTACTGCAATGCAGCAAGGATAATATACATGCTATTATAAAAATCCAATGCTTATATAAACATCCGTAATTACACTTAACCTTTTTTACACATTTGTTTACTGTATTTGGAAAATATCGTTATACCTTTTAATGAAACTATTTAAGTAGAAATTGTTTTCAAAAACCTATATATTCATATATTCCACATTTGTACTAAACTGTTTTTAAATAGTAAATCGGAAAATCTGGAAATTTGTTCAGAAAGGCCTGAAGTTTCTTATAACTTCCTGAAAATGATTTATACATTTTCTATAATTGTTGTTGTTATATCACAGTGACGCAGCTTCCAGGTTTCTCACTTGTTTAGAATGTTATATAACAATATGATGTGAACGGGTGAGATACCCTTTTGTTCAAAAGGATGTAGAATTTTCTTGATGGTAATGATTCAAGAGTCGCTTGGT
>CACSLK010024540.1:5853060-5865006 GCA_902706635.1 Striga hermonthica | reverse complement strand
AGGGAGGAAGCTGAAAGATTATCTATTCGTAGGCAAGTTCCTTTGTGTTTAGCATAAAACTTCAATACAAAGAAAATGTCCTATTTACCCATCTTAATTATACAAATTATTTTATTTCGTAGATCAGTATTGCATTAGGATTTTACAAAATTTTAACATATATATTAAAAAAAAAAAAAGATAATGCCTTTTATTATCACATTTTTATGATTTGTTTGGGCAGATTTTATGCGTATGGTTTCTGAAATATTTTCATTTCATAACGTTGATATCACCTTTATATATTTTTCTTACTTTTATGACACAGTAGATTAGAGTTACAAGCATGTCTATATTGTTGAATTAACCTAAGTTTTCATGTAATCAACTATTCTAGTAACTCATTTTATCAAAAAGTCATTTAAAAATTAAAATCAACCATAAGCTAACAACTAATTATTATCAGCGATGGAGACAGCCACCGGTTACCATCACACTAATCGAATCAGCCAAATCAAGCAGGCTTTCAGTAGCATTTCTTGTTATTTGTTCCTGTTATTTAATAAGCTGATTAAAGTGAAGTCATGGATGGTATTGTTCAGGACACATCTGTATTGAAGTCATTTTACTTTCGTTGGTCTATGCTATAATTTCAATTAAGTATGGTGTAACTTAATCCGTAAAATATCTTATTGCAGATTATTTCATGAAGAAAGGCCACTGTCACACACCATTCACTGCAACACTCTCCCCAAAGACGAACCAAAGGGCGATGTCGATGCTGATGCTGACAGCTTTGAAGGCGGAAAGATAACAATGGTTACTGATATTCGATACCTTCCTGCTTTCAACTCAAAAGAATATGCAACTTGAATGGTAGGCTCATTACTTTCTTGAGAGAGATTATTTAGGCTCTTGAAGCATTAATCCATGATACTATACCTCACTCGCTCGTTAATATCGTCTGGATAAGTAACTTCTGGTCGATAAATTTTATCTTAACAGTATAGTTTCTTCTGCACCCTCTTTTTGGTTCAGTGGAAGACAAGGCCCCCCCATGATTGTTGAAGATGTATCAAGACATCTCTACGTTATGACCATCGAATGTATTAACATAATATATAATCGTTAAACTAATAGTTCATAAAACTGTTGATTGTCATACTGAATTGCAGGTCTGTGAAATTTTTGTTACTTTGATTGGCTTCCTAAATTAGGCACCTAAAAATAGGACTAAATTAAGTTTACTTACAATCTATGCGTAAGTGAAATTGATACACGTATGTATGTAATGCATAAGAATCCCAACAAAACTGATATTGAATCAGTATGGTAGCTTCTTCATCTGTATGCACCAAAAAACAATAATTAATGTCTTTAAAGTAATGGTCGTGTGTATGAACCAAAAATAATACTACCTCTTATTTTTTTTAAAAAAAAAATGTCATTTTGGTTTTATCAACAATTAACTAAATAAATGACGTTTTGGATGTTTTGTAAATATTTTTTATTATTACCCTAATCTAGCTAATAAATACACCATGCTTTTCATATTCACTATTTACCTTTTCTCAAAACATTCATCTTTATCTTCATTAATGAGGTTTATTACTGAGGTTTATTACTGACAAAAAAAATCTTAATTATTGTGCGACTTTTTAAAATGACATTTATTAAAAATATGAGGGAGTAATACATGCAGCAAAATAGTTTCAATATCCATTTTGGCATGTATCATATCTTAAGTTAATAATTATTAATGTAAAAGTGGCCAATCCATTTGATTTGTTTACTAACAAAAAATAAAATAAAATAAAATAAAGTGGACAAAAAAAAACGAAAAAAAAGGAGTAGCCCGAAATAAAAACCACGTATTCAGCAAATACGTTTTTAATTGTAAAACATATTAATTTATTGAATTTTCCAAAATAAACCGTATTCGGATAATACGTTTTATGTAATTACCTTAATTAAGTAAATTAATCAAAAAAAAAAATGTATTAGTAAAATACGTTTTTTTATTGGGAACATAGAAAACGTATTTTCTTAATGCGATGTATAATTCATTTTTTAGAATTTATTATAAACATTTTAAACCATATTTTTCAAATTTACGTTTTAAAAAGGAAAAAAAAAAATTTAAATTTATATGAATGCAGAAAAAATAAATTAAAAAAGTTTGTAAAATAGAATGAGCGTATTCTAAACGTATTCCTGAAATACGTTTTTTATTAAATCAATTTTAACCTAAATCAATTTCACTAAAAATGTATTCACGTAATACGTTTATTTGTGAAAATTATGTTGACCGTATTCTTGAAATATGTTTTTTATAAAATCAATTTTAGATTTTATCTAAATCAATTTCAACTGAAAATCTATTTCATAAATACGTTTTCATGTGAAAATTACTGTGACCGTATTGTTGAAATACGTTTTGTACCTAAATCAGTTTCATTAAAAACGTATTTCAGAAATACGTTTTATGAGAAAACCTTAATTCCTAAATCATAAAATCGATTTTACCCTAAAATCAAATATACATGTTCACAACCAAATATACTTGTTCGAGCAACTAATATCAACATATTCGCCTAATAATAATCCAACATACACTATAAACAAACAAATGAAACACAATAATTTGTTGAACAAACAATATATAGAAAACGATATAATTCGGTTTATACAGACAATCCAACAATTCAAAATGAACACAAAATCCACGAATTCAACACAACTAACTAGGAATGACTGTATGGATTTGTAGGCCTGCGCAGTCTCGACCCCTTCTGAGTATATACGATGTGAGAAGAAGACGAAGGTTGAGGTGTGAGAAGCGTGTCAGTTTGAAAAGCTTGCTCATTTTCATCTTCTTCATCTGAGTAATTCAATTGGAAAAAAGAAATCATAAATTGGATTGAAAAAAAAAAGAAATTTTTAATTTAAAAATCTCACCTTGTTGAGGGTCGGGCTGCTCAGGTTGGAGGGGCTGGGCGGACGACTGAGTGCGGGGACGGGCCCGAGATCTTCTACCTCCACCAATGTTAGGGGCGGGTTGATGTCTGGTCGTGTGTGACTGTGTCCTCATGGGGCGAATGTATTCGTCCTGGGAGAAAACTTGACTGGACGGCCCCCCATGTGGAACACACTGGCCCCCAACAGTAAGAGAAGAGAAGGCAAAGTTGTACGACTGTTGGAAGCCGGTCTGCGCTTCTGGAGGGATTTGAGGCACGTATGGTTGAATATCGGATAATGCAGCATAAACTCCTTGTAGTGCAGAAGTCTGTATATAAAATTCATAATAATTAGTATGAAATACCAAAATAATAATAATAATAATAATAATAATAATAATAATAATAATAATAATAATAATAATAATAATAATAATAATAATAAAAACATAAACACAAATAATGAACACTTACCTGACAGCCTAACCGCTCGGCAAGTGGCTGATACCCGCCCGCCTGTTGGAACACCGGGTAATTGGCAGGGTTGTTGTTGAATCTCCGAGTCTTGCTGTGAAACCATTCAAGGTAACCCTGCTCCGGGTGCTGATAGTCGTACACAGGGGCAACTGGAAGGAGACGTTGTTCTCTTTCTTCGGTCCACGAGTTCAGAAACAGTACATGGAATGCGGCTCAATCATAAAATGCCCTCCCAGTCATCCCCTGACCTTTGTGGTGTGTGTCCTAGTCTCGGTCATCCCGAATGATCGGATCTTGGGGGATGGACTGGCGACACCCAAATTGACGGAGGACCCTATCAGGCAGGTGTACCTCCCGGGTGTTCCAACTGAAGATCCATCCTCAGTACATCCAAAATTGTGGATCTTTTGAGCACGCATCCGGGAGAGTAATCGAACTGTAAAAAAAATAACAATTTAATTAGTAATTAAGTTATTACAAAATTAAAAACAAGAAAAAAAAGATAAATCAAGCAATAGGAATGAAGAATATTACATCATTCTCTCCCAGCCATGTCAACTGATCCCGGTAGGCAACTAATGTATTGGCTATGTTTGACTTCTTTTTCGGTCCCACCCACCTTAAAAATAAAAAAAAAAAAAAAATTGTAATCACAAAATTTGGTAATGAAAATAATGTACGGATTAAATAAAAATAAAGGTGATTACCTCGCTCCCAATGGACAATCAGGCAGGGTATCAAACCTATAGGTCTTCACTATTGGGCGAATACGAGGGATATGCTCCCATGCTCAAACCTACACAAATGGACATTAATTTTGTTATTGGGTATTAGTCGAAGTAAGAAAATATAAAATATTAAAATTTCAAATAACAATTAAATAAATTTACCTGGATCAATAGAACGCAGTTCTTGATCCACTTCTCCTTGGCCATGTACGAGGTTGACATCGCTCTGTATACCTCGGCCAGGAGCGTTGAACCCTAGTTGTACCCCTTAATAGCATCTATGTCCTGCAGTAGCTGAAGCCAGTAAAGTGGACGCCATTCGCCCGCTGGGCGGGGAAGATGAAGTACCCAACGCACCAAAAGATAAGGGCCCTCGCCCTCCGCTTGTACACGATGTCCGGTTGTCCTTCTTGCAACACCCTGTTGCATTCCGTCTCTAACCCTTCATCGTTCATATACTGGCCTTTAATGTGCCAAGACTTTGGATCCTGTTCTGCTTGCTCTGCCTCGGTGGTGGGAGGATCATGAGAGTGGTTTTTTCCATATTAAAAACGATAAAATTGAGTTGACATATATCTAAAAAAAATTCTATGAAAAAATATACCTAAACATAGGGCTCAAACCCTAGCAAGTCCTTGCACCTCTCTCGCCACTGTAGGGGTGATAGATCTATAGTCGCTCTCACAGTAGCAGCTCCACTGATTGGCAGACCGGACAGGACTGTACGTCCTGGAGCGTGATAGTGGCCTTGCCGAAATCGAAATTGAAGGTATTCGTCTCTGGGCGCCACCTCTCCACGAGAGCAGTAATAAGGCTGTTGTCGGCTTTGATTCGACCCATTCAAAACAAGGGTTCGAAACCAGTCCGGTCGATGACCTCCCAAATCGACCGTGGCTGGCTTGACAAAGCCTCCCAGAACTGATTGTTGAAATGATGGTTTTTTAGCGTCGTATCACGAGCTTCGTATTGGAGACATAGAAAAGTGTCATCCCTCGGACCGGGATGGACACTATACTGCTGTGAGTGGGATTCGCTCTTTGAAGCACCGCAAAAAACCTGCACGTTACAAAACGTAATCGTCAATACATAAACATAGTGACAAATAACACGTATATTTTTAATAAATTTTTTCTTACTGAGAGAGTTGTGCGAAATTCGATTCTCAAGTGCCATACAAACAATCGATGGCTTTTTCCTCCCGTGCCATGCCTTCTTATAGCTCACATCGATTTTTCAACATTTTTTGACATCCTCATGGATCAGGGTTACACTGTAGTCGGGTTTCTTTTGAATCTTGGTCATGACAAGATTTGAAATCATTGTGGCGGTTACATTTCTGTGGTAATTTTTTTCGACTTCTTGCATACAACTGTGCCTCTCAGTCCATTCCGTTACTTCCCACAGTTCATGAACCCGTGTGCAGTGCGTCACCCGAGCCGTCCACGGACAAGGTTGATCTTCGCTAGATCTGCACACCACCTTGAATGATTTCTTTTTCGAATATGTTGTCTTAACCTCCCCCAATCTACTAACGTTCCAATTCATGATACCTATATTTGCTTCTTTCTTGGACCAGAAAACATTACCCAAACGGGTAGTCTCAACATTTCCATTCCAACGTATCAGAGCATGCTCATCCCGGTCTACACACAATGGGCCCCACTCACCCATCTCGCGATACGCGTGCTGACCGCTTCTAGGAAATGGGTGTTCTTCCATAAATTCTGGTTCACTCTCATCGTTTATTGATCTATCCGATTCCGTTCCCGAGGTATCATCTGTGAAATCGTCTTCACCAGAAATGAAATCATCATCAATTTATTTCTCATTATCGCATTCTCTAACTGTTGAGCTTGTCCCTTCGCCAAAATTACGAACATGCGAAGTGGATGTACCATCAACATCAGCCACTCCTCTGTAAAAAGGAGTAACATCCTCAAACTGCGTAAGCTCTATAGGTGCCTGCGTAACCTGCTTCAACTCTAAATGCAAATACACATAAGAGAAATGAGGAAAATAATATATCCACTGAAGAGCACTATCAGTATTCAGGTTTCCAATATTCCACGAACCATCGGGTTGATTAGTCAGTAAACTAATCTCCTCAATTATCCCCATCTCGACGAAACCCAAAATTTTCATAAATCATATCTACCAATTGTTCAAATGATATCTTCTCCTCAAATCTAAATCAACCATCCGGAGAGTTTTTAAATTCTGAAAAATAATCTAACACCTCATTGGGATGATTCTAATACACATTAAAAAAGTATGGTCCAGTAAACGCCATTTATACTTGTTAAAAATAAAATCACAAATTCTTTTATCAAATAAACCTCACAAACCCTAATACTCATAATCCATCAATAACATATAATACACTTTCAATGAATTTTTTACTCAAATCAAGATAAATATTTTCAATTAATACTACAATAACAAAAAACAAATCACCAATTCTTTTATAAATAACTCTCCAAAACCCTAATTCTCATAATCTAACCATACAATACAAATCATCCAATTTTCGGAAAAAATTCTCAACATACACCGAAACCCATCATCCAAGAACAATGTATAATCATTTAACACAACTATTAAATCAACAATAAATCTTTTCTAAACTATACTCATCAAAATCAACAAATATTTCTTACACATTCATAAACAACAAAAAAATGTAACTACATTAAATTATAATAACAACTAACCTCTTCTCCGAATCGATTGATTGTTATTTTTTTTTTATTTTGAGGTGAAAAGATGCAGGGTTTTTTTTTTTCGAGTCTATGTTTTGTTTTGTTCGCGCATAGTGGTTGAGGAGAATATTTTTTTCGTATTTATATTTTGTTAAAAACCGTATTTTGCAAATATGTTTTCATTTTTTAATTATATTATAAAACCGTATTTTTTAAATACGTTTCACAACATAAATTGATTTAGGGTTTTTAGAAAATGTATTTCACTTATACGTTTTATTTTAATTTAAAATTTTCTTTAATGGTTTATTTACGGTAAAAAATGTATTAATGAAATACGTTCTAAAAAACCTAATTGATTTAGGGTGTTTATAAAACGTATTTCAGTTATACGTTTTACTTAAATTTAATTATAGTAAATTGAATTAGGGTTTAAAATTAGTTTAGGGCTTTAGGGTTTCAAATTGATTTGGGGTTTTCAGGAAAACGTATTTCGTAAATACGGTTTTAAAATAAAATTGGATTATATACAATCCACAATTTTCGGGGCAATATATTTTTCAAATAATAAAATGGATTAAACAAAAACAGACTTTGCAGCTCCTCTGCCGAAAAAAAAGGCCCAAATCACCCAATTCATCCAGTCGCTCGTCGATCACCGCCGAATTGAGCCTCCCTCAGTTGCCAGCCGGGTTCGTCGGTGGACGGCCCTCCGCTCCTCCTCCATGGTCGGGTTGTGGTAATCTCTCTTGTTGTCTCACGCCTTTTGCTGTAGGCTAGGGTTCCGACGGTTCTTCTGTTCGGTGCGATGGCCGACGCTCTGAGGTTTTGGGGCTCGGTAAGATGCGGCGCCTGCAAATGGAAGGGGCGGGGGTCGCTCGCATTGGCTCTAGTCGGGGCGGCTTTTCTCGCCAAGCTCGGAGGTATGACCTGTCTTGGTTCTTCTTTTCAATCGGGGTTGCTTTTCGATTTATGGTCGCCAAGGGGTCTTGGGCTGGGTTCGCCCCTTCGGGCTGGGTTGATATTGGTTGCTTGTTCGGACTGTGTCGACACGGCTGGGCTTGTCTCCATTCGTTCCCCTTCCTATCTTGTTCTCCGTCTCTGAGTCCGAGGAAGGCCGGCCGCTACCGGAACTGGCTAGTGGTGTTAGGCGGTTTCGGGATGGTTTCGAATTTGGCTAGTGGTGTTAGCTGAATTGGGGGGCGATTGTGGTTTATAGCGGTCGGAGAGTGGGTCGGCCTTGTTGGTTTGGTTCGAAGGTAGGAGCTTCGTCTTTGCTAGGCATTCGGCAGTGGCGGGCGCGGTTCTTCTACTTTGGATCTCGTCGCGGAGTCAGCCTTGTCTGCTATCGTCTTCGGTTGTCCTTTCTGAGGGAGGGCTGTTTGTTTTGCTTTTAGCTATTTTTCTAGTGTTTGTTGGTATTGTTTTAGGTTTGTGTTTTAAGATTGTTTAGTTGTCATTTATTTTCGTTTCGGAGATGAATACATGCTAGGCATTGTGCAGTGGCTCTGTTTTTCATCTTCCTTTATTTTTTGTTTCTGGAGTTCTCTAGGCCGCCTTGAGCATGTCCTCTCAATTTTTATTCCTGTCTGTTTTTTAGGTGTGTTTTTGGTTTGGGCCGTTGGCCCCTATCTCATTACCCTGTTGGGGCCTTAGATTACCCTGTTGGGGTCTTGTATTTTGTTCCTTTTGCACTTTTATGCTCTTCTATATAACCTCTATCATTTTGAAAAAAAAAAATATATATTTTTCAAATAATTAAACAAATTTAATTTAAACACGTATTCAAGGAATACGTTTTACTAAAATTATTTTAAGAAAACGTATTTTGTAAATACGTGTTTTTTTATTTCGGTCTACTCCGTTTTTTTCGCTTTTTTTTTGTCCACTTATTTTTAAATTTTTTTTTAGTAAATCACCCCAATCCATTTAGATATATACTTACATTGGTGATTGTTGTTAGTATTTGTACCGGAGTTAAATCAAAGGATTCGAACACCGGGTCGTCTCTCAAGAAAGGTTGGTCGGATAATTTTGCACGTATACCCAATCACAAGAAAAGAGAAAAAGAAATCCTAAACATTCTAATTCAAGATTGTTGGTTTGTTTATCGACTACGAATTATAAAAAAAAAGACTAGAAATTCCCAACTCACAACTCAAAACTCAAATTCAAATGGTATAAATGGACTAGGGTGTCGGGAAAAATCGTTTCCGGTTCTCAATACATTTAACGGGCAATCAACTACTCAGCTAATGGAAAAGCAACAACCAATTCATCTAGAGATTCATTCTCAATAACTCATGTAACAAGAGAATAAACATAAACGAACAATTATCCAATCCATTAACACATAGACAATACGCTTCCGAACAAGTCGATTCTAAACAAGCCGAGATCGATCGATTTCTCCCCTTTCGGTTCTAAAATCAATTAAGTAGGTTAAAATGGTGATCAAGCATTTAACCCTAGGTTTAACATAACTTGTCTAGATTGAGCAATCGACATTCACACAAACGAAATTGAACCAGAACAATTATCCCCTAACCCTAGCTAATGAATTTAGCTACTCATAATGCATTCAACATCAACATTCACACCAACCCAAGCCATAATCATCAAGGATAAACCAAAAGAAAAGCTTACGATTGATATAAATCTAATGTCAAAAACAAGGAAGAAAACCAAATCCACAAGTCGAATCTTGGAAGTTTTCACTTTCCAAGGTTGAATCTAAGCATAAACCAAGAGAAAATATGTTTTTGCAGTGAAAAAGCTCGAAAAACAATGTCTGGAACAAGCCAAAATGCCCTTTGCCCGATCTCATATCCTTTCCCAATTCAAAATCCACGAAAATCGCGTCAGTTACAAAATAGGGGTTAGCGGCGCTAACCCCTTACCGCCGCTATGGGTGGATGCTGCTGGGCTTCTGGTGGTCGTTAGCCTGTGAAGCGCCGCTAGCTAAGCCGGGCTTAGCGGCGCTAAGGCCTGGCCTGCTCCGAAAAATGATCGTCTCGGGCTCGCGTGTCCTCGGCTAGCGTGTCTCGGGTTTTCCCCGAGCTAGAAACTCAATCCTCGCATGTTCTAGTCGCACGAACTAATGCAGAACTCTTGGGAACCTGAAATCACCACCATCGAACAAACACAAAAACACGAGAAAATAGGAAGAAAAAATAAATAAATAAATAAACACACCTAAATAATACCAAAACACGAGAAACGACTAGAAGGGACCGGAAATACCTAAGAAAAGACCTAAAATGGGGAAAACGACACACAAAATACCAACGAAAATAGCAACAAAAACGGGACAAACAACTCCCCCACACTAAGACCTTTGTTCGTCCCGAACAAAGAAAATAAATAAAAACCAACAAATGAGCATGGACACGGTTTCAAGCAAGACTAATCTCAAACCAATCAATCAAGTCGAGAAGAATTCCAATGATCACCAGAGCACACCTCAACTATTAACTCGGTTATTTCGAAAGACAAAGACTCTCGAGTACGAAAATATATCATATGCCTCACTCAGTTTCTTTTGCAAATGTATGATAGGTGCACTCAAGTTGGTCGTCAATCAAATCAATCATAAGTTTGCCTATCGTCTAACTTTTACTCTAAAGCAATCAAGTTCGTGAAACAATGAATCAAGAGGACTTCTAGGGATGTAATGTAGGCTCTTTGGATCGGGTAGGATACATATAGGTTAAGTGGCTCAAATAAAAACAAATTCAACTCAATTCCATCACCCAACCGTGATCATGAACCCTTCTAGTTGTCTAATACCAACCGGTTCCTCCCTACTAATCCCAAAACCAACACACATCCCAAGCAATTATTCAATCATTCTTTTTTTTATGGATAACCTTTTGGACAATTTATCTAGGTTTAGCCTTCGGGTTTTCCGCCCGAGTCTCCTAGACCGGTTTCCCGTACTCATTGCTCGTTTCCACTTAACATTAGTGGTCAAGCACTTGAAGTAGAATCCATTCGGCTTCTATTTTTTTTCACAACTCATCAATCATCACCTCCATTTTACACAATTCAACAATCCCCCAACATCATCATACGAGGCTATCAAGGAAAATATCAACAAGGCTCAAAAGGGGTGACTAGTGAGTGTTATTTAAGAAGAAAATGAAAAGAAAATACAAAGAACGCCTCAATCATATTCACGTTTCACAAATTCAATCACTTCATTTCAAAGTAGACTCAAGGCAAATTCTGACTGAATAAATTTCAAACCAACATCTCACAAGAAACAAGTATGGCTCAAACCTCACAAGGTAGATAAAGTCAATCAAAATAACCAAGCAATTCATCGAGATATGCCACCAATTCTTATCATCACAACTACTCAACTCAATCGACAGTCATTAACCAATCTTGCCATACACCATAGTCCAAGCTCAACAAGACACAACAAATAATCCTAAAAGCTAGACCGGTCCACCAAGCAAGAAAAAAGAAATAAAAACAAACTAAAACAAGAACTAGACCTGGTCCACCACATAGTCACGTAAGCACGTAAAACTCCCCCACATTTAAAATCAGACAATGTCCCCATTATCCATTCGCAGTGAAAGAGAGTTAGACCATATAATAAACTGAATCGAAATCAAAGAAGCTATACAAAAATAAAAGAGAAAGAGAAAGAAAAACGTACAAAGCACAATGACAAGTCACTGTGCGTCCGGTGGTGGCAGTGGTGGGTGGCTGCTACCCGCACTCCAGCGGGTATCCCACTGATCGAAATGGGTGTCCCATGTGTTCCACTTCTGGTACTGCTGCTCCTCCCAGGTGTCCCATCGGGTGTCGTGGGTCGTCCAATGCGCCTCGTTGTTCTTCTTGAACTCGTTCCACTCCCTTGTCTGCTCCGCCCAACGCTCGTCATTGGTCTCCAAGAAGGACTTCCAATGGGCCTCATTCTGCTCCATGTAGGTCGTCCAACGCGCATCACTGTGCTCTATGTATGACTCGAGCCGCACATTGTATGACGATACCGCGGAGTGGATGGCCCGGTTCTGCTCGTCATTTCGAGTCTGGTACTCGTCGTTTCGAGCCTGGAACGTGGAGAACCAAATGGGAGCCTGGTGTGAAAAT
>CACSLK010024540.1:5784189-5810398 GCA_902706635.1 Striga hermonthica | reverse complement strand
AACACTCACGACGAAACTCTTTTTTTTTTTTAAATAACAACACTTGTTCTTTATTTATTTTTTTAAAATGGTTAGATAATGTAAAATGTTTGCAAATTTGTTATTTTACATGAAAAAAGACTAAAATTAGACCGATAATAAGATTAACATATTTATAATTTATTATATGACGAATTACGGTCTCGTTTAAGCTGGATTTTGGTCGAAAAACAACTATAACGATTGTACATTCGTTTATTCAATACTATAACGAATGGACAATCGTTATAGTTGTTTTCCGAAACAAAACGCGTTTCCTTTATGGTTTTTTCGATCGAACTACTTGATTACTCACGTATATTCATGCTACGTGTCATTGGAACGTTAGTTTGAAGGTGTTGGATCACCGAAACACTCGCGACGAAACTCTTTTTTTTTTTTTTTAAATAACAACACTTGTTCTTTATTTATTTTTTTAAAATGGTTAGATAAAGAAAAATGTTTGTAAATTTGTTATTTTACATGAAAAAAGACTAAAATTAGACCGATAACAAGATTAATATATTTATAATTTATTATATGATGAATTACGGTCTCGTTTAAGGTGGATTTTGGTCGAAAAACAACTATAACGATTGTACATTCGTTTATTCAATACTATAACGAATGGACAATCGTTATAGTTGTTTTCCGAAACAAAACACATTTTCTTTATGGTTTTTTCGATCGAACTAATTGATTACTCCCGTATATTCATGCTACGTGCCATTGGAACGATAGTTTGAAGGTGTTAGATCGTCGAAACACTCACGACGAAACTCTTTTTTTTTTTTTTGAAATAACAACACTTATTCTTTATTTTTTTTAAATGGTTAGATCATATAAAATGTTTGTAAATTCGTTATTTTACATGAAAAAAGACTAAAATTAGACCGATAACAAGATTAATATATTTAAAATGTATTATATGACGAATTACGGTCTCGTTTAAGGTGGACTTTGGTCGAAAAACAACTTTAACGATTGTACATTCGTTTTTTCAATATTATAACGAATGGACAATCGTTATAGTTGTTTTTGGGAACAAAACGCGTTTTCTTTATGGTTTTTTCGATCGAATTACTTGATTACTCACATATATTCATGCTACGTGCCATTGGAACGATAGTTTGAAGGTGTTGGATCGTCAAAACACTCACGACGAAACTCTTTGCTTTTAAATAACAACACTTGTTCTTTATTTTTTTTTAAAAAAAAATAGTTAGATCATGTAAAATATTTGTAAATTCGTTATTTTACATAAAAAAAAGACTAAAAGTAGACCGATAACGAGTTTAATATATTTATAATGTATTATATGACGAATTGCGGTCTCGCTTAAGGTGGATTTTGGTCGAAAAACAACTATAACGATTGTACATTTGTTTTTTCAATTCTATAACGAATGGACAATCGTTTTAGTTGTTTTCTGGAACAAAACGCGCTTTCTTTATATTTTTTTAATCGAATTACTTGATTACTCACGTATATTCATGCTACGTGTCATTGGAACGATAGTTTGAAGGTGTTGGAACAAAACTCTTTTTTTTTGAAATAACAACACTTGTTCTTTATTTTTTTTAAGAATTATGCTACTTAGCCAACCTCCATTACAACTTGGTTTACAACCAAGTGTAATGGAGGCATTAAAAAAATATAAAAAATACTTTTTTAATGCCTCCATTACACTTGGTTGTAAACCAAGTTGTAATGAAGGTTGGCTATGTAGCATAACCCTTTTTTTAAATGATTAGATCATGTAAAATGTTTGTGAGTTCGTAATTTTACATGAAAATGACTCCTCGGAATTAAATCGAGTAACAATTCATTTATGTTAATCAAAAGTAAAAAAAAAAAAAAAACTGCCAGGACGCCGGGAGCGACGGGTGTCGCGGGAGTGACACTTATGGGGACAGAACCAGTGCTAGGACGTCGCGGGCGCGACGCGTGTCGCGAGCGCGACACTTAAGGTGACAGAACCACTCCCAGGACGTCGCGGGCGCGACACCAATTTTTTTTTGTTTAATTTTTTTAACATGAATAAAAGGTTCCACGCTTTAATTCCGGGACATTTGAACTTAAAAATGACCAAAATGAGACCCATAACGAGTTTAACATCTTCATAATGTGTTATTTGACGAGTGCACGGTCGGTTAAGGTGCATTTGTTACGAAAAACAACAATAACGAATGTACATTCGTGATTCCAATGGAAAAACGAATGTACAGTCGTTATAGTTGTTATTCGTCCAAAACGCGCTTTCTGTATGTTTTTTTTTTCTTCGAGTTACTTGATAAAGATTGTATGTTAATGTTACATGTTATTGGAAGGATAGTTTGAAGGTGTTAGAGTGTCGAAACAAATGCACCTTAACCGACCCTGAACTTCGCAGAGAACTGGGCATGTTCCTTCTCGGACAGAGAACTTGGCAGGATGTCGCGGCCGCGACGGGCGTCACGCCCGCGACAGTAAGGTTTTTTTTTTAATTATAACGTTGTACAATCGTTATATCATACAAAATAAGGATTGAATAATCGTTATATTGAAACAATTATATGTCGCGGTCGCGACACTGGGCCTGTTCCTTCTTGGACAGAGAATTTGCCAGGTTGTCGCGGCCGTGACAGACGCCGCGCCCGCGACATTCATTTTTTTTTTTTTTTCAAACAACTTGTAATATGTTCCTTGAATTATTTTCAGGAGCTCGACATCGAACCCCTTCGTTTTTTATTACATTAAAACTTCTCGTTACATTAATACTTTTAACCATTTTCATAAACTATTATTATAACCATTGCATTGGGAAGTACATAAAAAATACAACTTCACAAATCGACCACCCGCATCATTGTATTGAAAGACACATGAAAAATAATACAAAAATGTATTATCCAAAAGATCCCTACAACCCGTTACATATTGAATGTTTAAAACAAACTATGGATAAAAATGAACACCAAATATTTCAGCCGCTAGTTTTACACGCCAAGCACTAATCCGAGATTGATCTACGCCTTCAACATTCTTCCCAGCATGCAAAAATACTATAAAATTGATAGTAAACATCCCACAATCAAACTCGCAACATAAATGCACAAATTCTATTAATTTACCAAGTTTCATAATACACTTAAAAACCTAATATGATCAAATCATCAGGTTGTGTTAACACAATCCCCCAGGAGGAGCCCCCCGATGAACCACACACAATCCCGGATGTACATGATCTCAGCATGGATGATATGATCACAACATAATACATTACGATGATATTTTACTCGTTAAAGTTATTATGATCACAATATATTTTAACTCATTTCTAAAGGATACTAATAAAACGATTTTTTATTCTATATCGAGCTTGTTTTATTCTTTGAACCTAACAACCTTAAAGCATGTTACTTCGACACTATAATGAGTTCAAACTATCGTCCTAATGTCATATATAACGAAGATAGAATCGTAAACACGTCATTCAATCAAAATAGCCATAACGAGAGTAAATTCGTTATGATTTTCAACATAACGAATTTATATCGTTATGGTTACATTTCTATCCCGGTCGATTAAATACACCTATACCTTCGCTATTTCATACATTATAACGATATTTTACTTGTTATAGTCATAATTTAAGTCATTTTTAATGGATTCCATCAATTTGTAAAAAAAAAATAACTATCGTTATCGCATAATAACGAGTGTGTATTCACTCTAGTGTAATATATAACGAAGATAGCTTCATTGCTTCCATGTATACAACAAGTAACATATTAAATATTTCATCAAACACATAGAGTGCACCTTTTACTATCTTCACTTCATTAATTCAATCTTACAAGCATTACATCAAACACATTGAGTGCACCCATTATCATCTTCAATTTCATCAAAACTAGCAAAATTAGATGAATTCACATAACACAATCAAAGTCGAGTGTGAACTTATTATCCTTTTGGGACCACACACTCGGGAATTACCCTGTTGGGGCCGTTTTAGTGTTGGGTCTTTGTGTTGGGTGTTTATTACCCTGTTAGGGTCGAGTCTTTGTGTTGGGTGTTTATTACCCTGTTAGGGTCGTCTTTAGGCGGGCTTCGTCCTGTCCTCTCAGTTTTATTCGGCTGGTGGCTGTGTGTTGTCAGTTGATGTTTGTGTTGACATAAAAATTCTCTTGGACGTCGGATGAATGACACGTGGATAAAAGAAAGGATGAGGGATCGAGCCGAGGAGAGCGAAGAGAACGCCACCCGAGCTGTATAAGCCGACCTCGGAGGACCGACTACATCAGGATACCGACCTCGCAGTAAAGCCGACCCAAATACGGGTTGACGTCGGTACCGACAGGCAGCATTAAATGCCCGTCCATCAGATGTCTGAGAGCCACGTGAGGGCATCATTGCTAAGGGGTCCCACTTGTTGAAAAAAGCATGCGCCCTGTCACACTGCATTAAATGCCGCCGCATCCTCTCAAAAGACGAGCCCACAGTTACTATAAATAGCAACATTAAACACGATACGCGGATCTTTTTCCGACACATTAAATTCTGTATTAACCACCTCGGTTCACCGCCCATTTCAACATTATTGTACCAGGGAAAACCCGACTTCAAGTCCGAACTACCGACTTGAACCAGTTCTAAAATATCCCACGTTTAATCAATAGAATCGCTTCTTTTCTGCATTAATCCAAAAGTTTAACACTAAAAAAGGTTGATCAAATCCGTTTATCAACAGTTTGTATTTGCACTTTTGTGCCTTATATAAAATTTCTATCGTTCCGAAAAAAAAAACATAACACAATCAAAGGAAATAAAAAAATAAATAAAAGAACACATTGAAAAAAAAAAGAAAAAATTCCTACCTAAGTTGACGAGAGAGAGTTCCATAGTGATATTGCGTGAAAGAGGGCGAGGGCGAGAGCGAGAAGGAGATTTCCGAGAGAGGAGGTCGAGAGAGCTATGAGCAGGTCACAGGCACGATGAAGAAGAGAGCAGAGAGAGCGGGGTCGCGGGAAGAAAAAAATGAAGAAGAAAAAACTAAAGAAGAAAAGAGAGAAAAATGATGTAACTTAATTAATATTCAAAAGGACATATTAATAACTTCATATTTAATATAACTAGTACAGAGCCCGTGCGATGCACGGGGTGCACAATTTTAAGGTCATTTATCCAGTCTTATAATGATATAAATAAATACAAAAATGTACGGGATATATATAGTACGTGACTGTAATAGGCCAAAATGTGAACACGGGTGATGCACGTGGTGCATAATTTTAAGATCATTTATTAGTACAAAGCCCATGCAATGCACGGGGTGCACAATTTTCTAGTATGTGTAATTCAAATACATACCTTATGCACAGGACATAAGCACTAATGAGTCATTTCCACAAAGCTTGCCCGTTAAGTAGCTCCTGAACACGGGTGCACAATTTGTAGTACGTACCATAAAATCAGAACAGATTTCCATACAATTAGATAATAAATAAAGCCTTTTTTTATTTTAGTAAATATTTATGTACTTTTTTTCTTACTTATCGAATGTTATGAGAATTTTTTTTAAACCGATTTTATGGGATATAATACAAATACAATTAGAAGATTGAACAAAATCAGAACAAATTTTCATACAATTAGATAATAAGAAGGAATTAGATAAGGAAATGAAGGATTTAGATAAGAAAAAGAAGGAATTAGATAAATAATTTTGAATCTGCCTTTTTTTAGTATAGATAGACTTTATGTACAAATTTTGACTTCATTGATTTTATGGGATTTGTTTTGACAAAACGATGTTAATATGGAATAAGACAAATAAATAAAGTATTTTTTATTTTAGTAAAGATTTTACGTCATTTTTTTTTTTACTTGTCAGATGTTATGAGATTTTTTTTTTCTTAAACTGATTTTATGGGATATAAGAAAAATAAATAAAATTCTGGATAGAAATAGTAATGCATTAATTATGTTGACTTTTCAACCTACTACATTTGGTAAATAGGAATATATGATACCTTATTATATAAGTATAGACAATAGACGTATAGACCTGTGCGATATAAGACAAATAAAGATGATTAATTTTTTTCAATCTTTATTTTATAATATGTCTTTGTTTTACTTTTATTTATATTGTTTGTAAAGTATTCAATTTTTACATGAAACTATGATATTTATTGAAGAAGTATAAGGGTTGTTGATTTTAAAAAATGTTTAGGTCGCCGGAATTGTTCAACTCTTGGGAGTCTCAAATACAATACAAAGGGTTTATTATTATTATTATTACTTTCTGAATATTTATTGCTTGTTCTACAATAATTTATATTTATAATCTATCTGAGTTTCATAGGTAGATCACTGATTCATAGTTCTATTATGAGCTAGCCGTTTGAAAAAATAAAAATTAAAATGTTACGGCCTAATAATTTTAGTTTGTTTAAATTCGATATTTTAGTAGTCCAAGGTCCGATACTCTGATATTACTATTATGAAAGATATTAATATTACTTATTTTTTGTGTATACAATAGTGTAGATGATAGACATATAAGCCTGTGCGATATAAAATAAAGATTGAAAGAAATTAACCATTTTATTTAAAAACAATACAAGACAAATATATTACCTTTTTAATCTACATGCATTAATTACGCTGACTTTTCAACCTACTAAATTATAAATACATTAATTACTACTTGATAAAATTAGAAGTTAATTAATTAAGTTTGACTTTTCTACCTACTGTATTTAGTAAATAGGTTCCTTTAATATAAGTATAGATATCTTATTAAGTTTTATTGCACCCATTTTGGTCAAGGGTCATTTACCCAATTTCTTATTGGCAATGGGTCATTTGAACTAATTCCCACGCCAGCCGGTAGTCGCCGCCCCAAAATTCCCAAAGGACGCACCTCCTGCCGGATTCCAATTGAGGACGAAAACTTCTTCAGAATGTTGCAGAGCAAGTCTTTCGTCAAGAAAACCAAGCAAGGGAAAGTAGTCAAGGTCCTTATATGCCCTATAGACTATAATCTCTCTCTCTCTCTCTCTTCCTCTCCCGTATGTGTTCTGTTTTTCAGCTTTTTTGTTCCTGTTTAAGCTTCATGTATTGAAGCTTAAATTTAACTAGTCAGATGTTTTGCAGGTTGTAAGAGAACACTATTTAAGGGACGATATATACTGTGGTGTCCCTTTTTGCAAAGTTTGCGATGTTGCGGTGGCACGCCTCAGTTCCACTGCCTCAACTATCATCATTGTTGATACCAATGTTGTACTTCATCAGGTCAAATTTCACATTTTTTTTTTCCTTTTTTCCTATTTAATTTCAGGAAATTGAGTGCCACTTATAACTGAAGCTTTTGAATTTTGCTTACATTTTTGTGTTTTACCTTTTTTTTTTTTGTTTGGGATATGATAGATTGATCTGCTGGAAAATTCTGCCATGAATGACGTGGTGGTGTTATCAGTAGTGTTGGAGGAGGTGAAAAACAGAAATCTTGCTGTATATAATAGACTAAGGGCGCTTTGCAGCAACCAGCTTAGGAGGTTCTTTGTCTTTTCCAATGAATACCACAAGTATGCCCGTATCTGAATTTTGATTGTGCCTTTTTCATTTGATTTCATATTATTGTTAATACTACTTAAATTGTGTCATCAGCTCGGTGTTTTAGTCGCTTTATACTTCCTTTTCTGTATGATTAGCAACCATTTGTGGAGTACTTTATATATTCAGATGTTTCTTTAGTTTTACTGTTTTGTTTGATAATCAGATTCTTATATGTAGCCTAGGTCTCTGCTTTGCTTGCCTCTATCCTCATCTTGATTTATACTTTGTTCATATTGATTTTAATGTTACCGGTACCTATGGTGGTGTCATCAGTATGGTTTTTTATTTTCTTAAAATGTCCTTTCTGCTTGATCAAAATTCATCTCTGATCTTGTCTTCATATTCTGTAGTTTTTGTGATAATCAGATTTTAATAATTTGTCTCGAACTGTATTTTGCATTTAGTGAAATGTAGCTGGTACGATAGTTTTGCATTTTACATTAGATTAACTGAGGCTGACGGGATTAGCGGTTCATACTTTGCATCTAGGTTTCGTGGATCATCATGTGTAAGCTGACCAGGGGCAATGAATGCTCTATTAAGATGCCAATTATGTTGTGAGGTTGGAAATAACTATGCTAAGATCTGTATGGTATAATTTTGTAGTTTAAATTGTATACTGGAATCTGGATTTTGATTAATTTCTCTCCGAGTTATTGCTAGTAAATTGATATGTAACATATGCTTTCATATGTCTCTCTCTCTCTCTATATATATATATATATATATATATGTGTGTGTGTATATATATTCTCTCTCTCTCTCTCTCTCTCTCTCTCTCTCTCTCTCTTTATATGTATATATGTGTGTGTGTGTGGAGTAATCTAAGGTTAAAGAATGCATACTTATTTTTTTTTTCTTCTGCTTATAGGGATACATATGTGAAGATTGAGACTGGTGAAAGTCCAAATGATAGAAATGACAGAGGTATGATATATCCATAAATTTCAAGACTCCATGGATTCTGCAAAATGAGATGAACAAAAAGAAGAATAACAGTTCCTATTTATTTGACTCCAATTCCCCTAAATTTTTTACCCTTTCTAACGGTTGGCATATGAATATGGAAATCCATGGAGGCACGTTAGGCCTTTTCATAGATAAAAGATATAATTTCCTTCAAAAGGCTTTGCAAAGCACGTTCATTTCTGGTCTATAAAATGCATGCTCCAAAAGGAAATTAAGAATTTGTATAGATTCCCTTTAGAACAAAGGTATTGCATTCATTACCTTTTATCTGTGCAACTCAAAATTCTGGAGAAGCTTTTTGTGATAGTTTCCGTTTTTATTTTTCCCTTTCATCATTGAACAAAACAAAAGTCTAAATGAAATTTACACATTCCTGGTTTATGCCCGTATTCTCGTAATTTGTTTTGCACTCCCTTGACGGTGTTAGTTATTGAATTTGTCAGTTTTGATGAAATACAACTAATATTTTCTGTTAAAAAACTTTTGAAAATTTAATTATCAGTTAATGATACTTCTACTTGACATGTAAAACACTCTTCTTTTCCCATTTGCCTTTCTAGATGCTTTATTTGTATTCACACTTTACCCATTTAATTTGATGATGCAAGATCAAAAGTAATCTCATTTGACTTTTGATGAAATCTTCAAATACAACATTGCCATTTTAATCCATGTAGCTGTCGGTTCCCACCAATCAAATGGAAATAATAAACAGGGTCATACCAGGATATCTACGAACCAGAACTGCAAAATGAACATGAGGATTAAAATAGAACATAATAAAATATTGATGACTCCTTGGTCAAGGAAAAGAAAAGAAAAAGCATCGGTGGTGGTAGGAGTTCTCACGACAGTTATATGAAGTTAGCAAGGGTAAACTAAGAACTTGTTGCGCAAAGTTAGATTTTTGTTTTCTAGTTTTGGAATTTCGAATAATTTGCTATCCTTTGTGTTTCTAAAGATAACTATCCACTCAGATTGTTATTGGGTTTCGTTAACCACTACTATCATGGCTCCATTGACATGGGCATGATCTATCGCAATTATGTTAGTAGCACTTCTTGTGGCATTCTTTAAAACTAACTAGGAAATCCTATAAAGATTAAAAGATGAGGGAAGATACTGTTGTTTGCTCTGGTAATTGAATTTGAGCATGCTGGTTACATATGAGTAATGAGCATAATAAAGTATTCGCTTCCTGGCACTTTACCTTTGTAAGATTTTGAGGAAAGGCAGTTATTTTTTGTTGTTTCACTAGTGTCTTTATTTAACTGCAATAATTGACATAAATTACTATAAATTGAGCTCCTGATAGTACAAGTGCTCAGATATCTGTTAATTTCTTGCCAAGAGTCATATACGAGCTATAAAGTTCAAATTGAAAGCTCGTCTGTGTAAACTGTATTCTTAAACTCATGTTTTCTGAATTGGAGATTTATTTTAAACTTATGAGGTTATTTTAAAAAAAAAAATTGGTTCTGTTGCATGAATCTATTTTTGGGATAGGAAGTATGTGTGTAGGAGGGAAAGGAGATGAAACAATGGGAGCTTTAATTTTGCTAGAGACCAACTTTTGAATTTGAGGCACTTACACTAAATATTAAAGATAAATATAGACCCTATTTGTATTTTAACACTATTGATACTCGTTTTTAATTTTTTTATTTGAATTATCTAACTAAACTGGTTATACTAAAGGGAGTTCTAAATTCTTTTGAACTTTGTATAGATAAATTACATACAAAAATATATTCTTCTTTGTATATTGATTTTTTTTTCCCACAATAAATATGATGAATCAGCAATTCGAGTTGCGGCCCAGTGGTATCAAAGTCATCTTGGCAATGCAGTACGGGTTTTACTTATTACAAATGACAGAGAAAACAGAATCAAGGCCCTTGAGGCTGGGATTCCTGTGGAGACAGGTAGATGCTAATTCTTTTATATGTTTGTTCTTTCTACTTTATTATGATTCAACTCCAGCATAGTCTGGAGTGAAAGTAAACTTTGTAAAACTTCACGCCGGTTTGGATGTAGCCCACTGCATACCTCATATTTATCTCGGTAATCTAGTAATGCTGCTTTATTGCCACTTCAGTTGAGTCATATGTCAAATCGCTCGGTCAGCCAGCATTACTTGATTTGATAGTTCAGGCTCCATCTGATGATGTCACAATGGAGGACGCAGAAGATCCAAGGCCTTCAAAGAGAAAAACAATCTATTCTGAGGTGTTCATGCTAAACTCCATGCATCTACTGTGGGTGAAAAATGATATTTTTTCCTCTCTTTTATATAGTCCCGCCTCATATTAATTGTTTATGTTGCCTGCTTCTGATCAGCATAAGCCCATGTCGGAAATTACATCTGGTTTGCACCATGGCATTTACCATCAAGGAAAATTGCGGGTTAACCGTTACAACCCATTTGAAGCATATGTTGGGAGTGAGAGTATCGGGGATGAAATTATTGTTTACGGGCGTGCAAACATGAATAGGGCATTTGACGGTGATATAGTGGTTGTGGAACTTCTACCTATAGATCAGTGGCAAGAAGAGAAATCTCTGGGGATAATGAATGATGGTTTGTGGTTTCTACTATAATTTTTTAATAATTTTGTATTACTTTGATTTTTACATGATTGCTGCAAAATGAATATATGAACATGTTATATTTTTACGCGGGAAAGCTTGGGTAGTAATTGTGAAATGATGGAGAATAGGGTTTGAGCTCCAGGTCAGTTGCAGTAGCTTCCAGGATCATGATTCATGCACATTCTCAAATTGTTACATGATCGGTAGTCTCTTAGGAATCACTTGACTTGCTTTGGTAAGAAATACAAGTTGGATTTGGATAATTTGGCTACTCAGGGACAGTTCAGTTAAAAAAAAGTCCTGCCTGCGAAGGACTTCATGAAGTCGGTGAAAGGTAGATAGAGTAAAAAAGAAGTCGATCACTGTCACTTCCAAGGGAAAATTACCCTACTATTTGCTGAGCTCTCAGTTACTTGTTTGTGTTTTTGAAGCCATGTATACTACGTTTCTGTTTTTGGCTGAAAGATGTTTTACAGAATGACTATTAATAGTCGGATATTCCTAGAGCCCAGGGTAAACTGAACCAAATAAATAAAAGAAATAAAAATTATGAGATTAGAAAATAATCAAGAACAAGATTTTCCTCTCTGGACTAATCCTGTCCAACTGTAGCTTCCAATAATAATACTTTTGGAAGAGTCCGGCCAGCTTAGAACCACCAAATATTATACATCCAAATGGTACCATAGTAATGATGCTAACCTAATTATGCAACCCTAAATTTAATGGGATTTAATTCACTGTCTGATTAATCATTATTAGTTCAAATCGTGAACTTAAATATTAGAATATCCAAAATTTTTAATTGAAACGGCCAGCTAATACAACACCTAGATTTGCAGCCCTCATTCTGCTCGATTGGCTAAGCTTAACAAGATTCAAATACAATTACAACTTTCAAATGCAAAACAATTAAAAAAACTTTCGTTGTAAGGACAGAAATGTCATTACACCCTTGACTGGACTAAAGTAATATCTTAATTTGCTATCCCAACTGCATGCTAGATCAGTATGTGTTGTGTGGTGCTTTATTCAGTCAGTAAAAACCTTCTTAGGTCAAATGTTTGACATGTTTGTATTCAGTGTTAACCCATGGCGGATTTTTAACAAACCGCCATGCTAAATTTGTGAAGTATGGTGGTTATGGCGGCGCCATAGGCCGCCACAGTGGTCGCTATGGCAGGGTTTTGGTTTGCCTCCATTTACCGCCATTAATAACATTCGTTGTATTTCATACTTGAGATTTTGTTATATGCTAGGAACTTGCATATGATGGAAGTTTTTCTGGATTATTATCTGAACATCGTTGTGTGTATATCGGGATTCGAGATATGCTCAAACCACAACTAAATGCTAGGAGGTGCTTCCAAGCAAAGGGAGGAGATCACAATTGTTTCATTCAATAGTAAAAGAATCAGATGATAGCTTTTTCTTGAAAGAAATGTCATTGATGTTTTGAAGCTAAATTGTCGAAAATAATTGTACTCTGATTATCTTAATGTTACATTAACCTTCTAGCACGTGTACTGTTCACTTTTGTCTGCATGGTCATTGCCCATCGGTTTTCCATATTTATTGATTGATCTATCATGAATTTTTCTACAGTACTTCATATAAATGTTCCTCTCTCGAAGCCTCGTGTATTTTCTTTGAGGGGTTGATTTTTGGCCTCCTCCCCCTTACTCATTAAGAAGAATTCTCTTTAATTCATTTTCTGTTGTATGCCAGAGGATGAGGAAGAAGATAATGTTCATTTAGCTCCAAGCAGTGCTGATGATGCTCCCAGAGTTTCGAATGTAACACCGGCTTCCTCTGAGGATAAAAATGCTTTGCCAACTCGTCCATGTGGTCGTGTTATTGGCATTATAAAACGTAACTGGCACTCGTAAGTGAAATGACTGAATAAACCTGTTACCTTTCTTCATGAAACTGATTTTTCCAGTGCTTTGACGTGTAAGACTTAGTAATACAGTACGAGGGACAAAAAGAAAAAACAGGGTCTAAGATAATTAGAGCGAAAACATAATGATTAACTAGTTTCTGAGGCATATTCATACCAGTATGCTTTCCATAACATACATGGGAAAATATTGCATGACAATATGGCACAGTTCTCTTACCTATTATCCTCTGATGCATAATAAGGGGAGAGTTATGCTACATGAACATAAGGTATGCCGTAGCTTTAACGTAATACACACGTGACATCAACAATCATTAAACTTTCACTTCACATAATATCAAACCTTACGTTAGAGCTTTATTTTAAATTAGCATTTTTCATTGGATAAACTTGAATAACAGGGAACCTTCACCAGGGTAACTGAAACAATTTTTGCTTGTCTTCCACCAATTGGTGAATTTTATCCAGTTAGCTGATTCATTATTTGTATGAGAGCAAAAACTAAAGTTCTTTCCTCAAATGGAAATAAACTGAATAAGCTGAAAGCCGTAGAAGCGTGAGAAATACATCGCTGCTTATGTTGGGCTGATAAATTTGTTGGTTCTCTTTTTTTATTGAACTTTCAATCTCTCATTTGCAGTTATTGTGGATCTTTGGACCCAATGCCTATGCCTGCAGGCGAGGGTAGTGTTGCCCATGCTCTATTTGTCTCTAAAGATCGTAGAATTCCTAAGATCCGGATACAAACCCGTCAGCTTGGTAACCTCTTAGACAAAAGGATCATTGTTGCTGTTGATTCATGGGATCGACTGTCTCGATATCCCTCTGGACATTATGTAAGAACCATAGGCCAGATAGGTGACAGAGATACTGAAAGTGAGGTATGTTCTAAATTTGTCCTTATTCATATCCTGTCATTTTTAAAATATATGACTGAGTGATGGAACAGTTATAGCCTTTTACCTAACTCTATCTAATCAGTCGATTGCAAAAGCCCATGATCCTCTCACCCATACTCCAGGATTATCCACTGGTTCAGAAAGTGCTATTTTTCCTACATTGCCTACCATGACTCGTGTTATTGAACTGTCAGAACTACCCTTACCCTTGGTTACTTGAACAAGTAGTGCAGTCAATAGCTATACACTTTCTGAATCCATGTCTGATTGCTTTGCTCATATTGCTTTTAGTGATATTCACTGTTAATGCTTCATTTCTAAAATGGTTTGTTACATTTCAATCTGCTTCAATATTTTCTATCATTAACCTAAGCAATCCAGGACAGCTCATTCAGAGTTTCAACATGGTGTGCCAATAGTTCCTCTGACGAGCAACACATGTAAAAAGATTTTAAAGGAACACTGGCCTATCCAGCTCCCTTGCAGCTGTCCCTAATTGCTTTTATTATATTTTGTTTTGTTTTCTCTACTGCCGCTTCATGTTCCAGAGGCAGCAGTAGCTCCCACCTGATGGCCAGGCCATGAGCAAATCGCTTCGGCATGCCATGAGCCTTTAACAACTATGTTGATTTTTTTAAAGAGATTGATGATGTTCCAAATATCTTACAGCATTAGCAAACCAAGATAGAGTACAATGAGACTAGATAATATTGTAATAAGCAAAATAACTGAATATGATATCTGTAGTTCCATCACTAAGGTGGTCAGGAATCAGGTCATTAGCAATAAAGTGAAGCATGCTGTTTTGTGAAGAATAGAATAGTTATTGTTCGCAGGAAGATGAAGGGGAAACACACTAGGACTGGGGAAGTGGAAAAGTTGAAAATATTGCTGCAACGGGGAAACTAAATGTTATTTTAGTACGGCATGAAGTCTTGTATCACCTATTAATATTATGGTGCTTGGCCCAGCTATGAAGATGATAGTGAAGTAATATAAAATATTATAAACGGAAGTTGAAAAGAATGCAAGCCTTTTCTAAATTGTCATGCCAATAACAAAATGGGACACTAATATCATATCTGGATGGGTTACTATTAGTAGTATGAGTTTGTGAAGCTGAAACGTATTAATTGCAGGTGGTGCTGATAGAGAATGATATTGATGCCAGACCATTTTCCTCTCAAGTTTTGGCATGTTTGCCACCCTTACCATGGGTTGTTTCTGCCGAAGATATAGCGAATCCCATTAGGCAAGATTTGCGTCATTTATGTGTTTTCAGTGTTGATCCTCCAGGTATTTTGTCTTTTCAGCGAATATCGTTTATCGTCAATGCTATATCAAGACCTATCACATAAGCTGCATTGCTCTACTCAAAATTTTCGGTTGGTGCAGGATGCAAGGACATTGATGATGCATTGCATTGCACACTTCTTCCAAATGGTCATTTTGAAGTGGGAGTTCGTATCCTTTCATGATCTACTTATTCTATCTAAAAGAACATTTCAAATTATTTAGACCTATTGATTGTCCCTAATACTTCTTTGAGATGTCATTGCAGCAGAGCATTTTATCTTCTCTTGATTGTTTGGTTTCGTGTTTTGGTTTCCATCCTATTTGCATCCCTGAGAATATTAGCTTGTGAAAACGTCCTTTTTTTTTTTTAATTCTTCTTTTTCTTTGTCTAATGTATTATGAATTCTTCCAATAAAAAATTCCAATCCACAATTTTGACAATGATAGGTTGAATCAGCCAGGCTATAACTTTTAAGAACAACCTAAACTTGCAAGAGTTGTTGAGATAAACCTATCAAGAACAATGGTGAATGATGAACTTTGTTAGATCCATCTATTCATACATTTACTGAGCTGTGATGCTGAAGATTCATGTTTTCATTTAGAACAAGAAGAATGACTTGCTATTCTGTTTTTCGCATTCTTCTTGAAATTCAGATTAGTCCGAAAGCCAATAAAAAATAATATTTTGTTCTTGCTATCTTTTATTTTATGTTATGCTACCTAGAGCCTGTATCGAGACTGTTCCAGTGGCTTTGGTATTATCTTATGCAAATTATCTTTATATTGTAGATCAACTGATGAAGGCTTAAAAATGGCACCAATTCATTGATGAGAATGGGAAATTTATAGCTTTTATGTTTATTGGCTGGTTAACTAGTATGTTATAGACTATACAGGAAACCTAGGAATATCGCCTTATGCGTACTTCAATGGTTGTAGCATATTACATGGTTAAGAAATAGTGGGCATCCTGTGTTACGATGTGGTTTATTTCACGAGCATGTGGAGATTTGTTCTCTATATGTTTTTGATAACTAGAACATGACTGAGAATAGTCAGTCCCCCATCATATACAGAAGTAATCATGATCATTTTTTTTCACTGCTGATCTTTAATTCTGCATTAGATATTGCTGACGTGACAAACTTTGTTCAACCTGGAACCCCCTTGGATGACGAGGCCGCGCAAAGGGGTACATCTGTCTATCTTGTTGAGAGGCGTATAGACATGCTTCCAAAACCTCTGACTGAAGGTGTCCTTAAATACGCTGGGTTATTTATATTTCCATCTCAATCTTGTATTGAGGCAAATATATAGCCGAAAGAATTAACCTATCCTAACGCTATGTATTTTCTTTGTTAACAGATATTTGTTCATTGCGCTCAGATATCGAGAGATTAACATTTTCTGTTATATGGGTACATGCTTGTCTTATCATAATATGTATTAAATAATTAATCTTTTTTTTTTCTTTTTTCATTTTAATTCGAGTTTAATACATTTCACTCACTTCAATTATCGGTCTGGGTATTGGTAAGTATTGTGAAACAATAGTTCATTGTTTTAACCATTGGAAAACAGGACATCAGCTCCAGCTGTTGCTAATTTACATTTGTATTTAAAGGATGCTAAAAGCTTGAAGGTTTATCTTGATATGCAGGTGCTTTATAGAACTAGTTTAGATGTAGTTGTATAATTGCTTCAGAATAAAGATGTTTTTCTTTGTGTACTAAGTTAGTTGAGCCGTTGCAGAAAACTAGTTATCTAAGTGAGTTGGCATGAATAGACCTATGAAATGGAAGTATAGAACCCAAGCTGCTCCTACTAGACTGTTGCTTTGGCAAGCTGTGTCCATGTACCAGTTAAATTCACTACATTTTGGGGAGTTGTTCCTGTACTGAGGATGTAATGTTTATGCATCTATTGAAGTAGAAATATCCTTACAAATTACAATTCGCATCCGGACTAGGGAAAAGCCCCACCGGACGGAGCTGAGAAATAACTAGAAACTTTTCGAAGCGCAGTGAAGTCAAAAGTATTGGCTTTTTTAAGGATCGCCGAATCAAACGATATTTCTGTTCCAACTTTTGCCTCTTCTTTTCCCTCCTTCAATATCCTTACAAATTACAATTCTCATTTAGGAAACTTGAACCTAAATGAAAGGGAGGTTTGTTTTACACTTGCTTAATATTACACCTTCATGCTTTTTCTTTGGTTTAACACACGAGAAAGAAGCATTTCCTTCTGCTTTTTCCTCCAAACCTTTCTCATCCCCTCTCCCAGTCCCAGGGGAAAATAGACAATGAAAGAAAAAAAAAATAATTAAATCATATGTTATTTTTTTTCCGTACTTTAAATTATAGGCCATTGGCACTCCTATATTAACATATAATTTAGGAGATGACACCCGAAGCAGAAATTATTTCCACAAGGTACACGAAGGCCATTATCAAATCTTGTGCAGCATTATCTTATGTGGAGGCTCAGGCGAGGATGGATGATAGGTAGTTATATTTTTGTTTCTTCTTTATGCTGGTTTTCTCTTACATTCAAGCTGACAAAATCATTATTTCATTTTTGGAATGCTACTTTTTCACTTGAAAATGTTTCTCGTCATCTTGTTGAATACCTTAGAGACGATTTGTGATTTTATACCAAGGGAGATTGGTTGAAATTAGATGAACATTATAATCTGAATCCCAATATGTTAGTTACCACTCACAAGATGCTAGTGCAGCAGTTTGAAGGCTTAATTACATCAAACATTTTATAGCTGCATTTTACTTGATTCCTTGTGATGTTGGTAGAGGCTTTTGTCTAAATTTATTAGTACTCAATTAAATTAGTTCCTCCGCTTTCATTTTAAGCTTTATTGCTTCCTATTATTTTTTTTCCTTCCCAAAGTCAGCTGATTGAAATCTATATGAAGATCCATTACTTTTAGATATTGTCTGATGTCACTAGAATAAATTGCGTACTTATCAATTTAGGTCTGCCTGAGGCTCCATGGCAGTCCACATCGCTTACGAGACCAAAGGCAGGCGTTGTTATGTGTGCTCGGGCTCTCCTTTTAGACAACTTTCAATTCCTTTCTCATTTTGAAGAACCTTTAAGGAATTGTTTAATACAGCTTTTCGAAAGAACACAACAGAGACATTGAAGCATAATTGGGGCAAGAAAACAAAAGAATGAGTTTTAAGGCAAAAATACAGCACATAAGAACTCAGAAGAGCTTGTAATTGTCATAGTCATTGTACTTATTATTACTTGTTTGTTCCATTGCTTTTATTAATTGTATGGAATTTGTGTTTAATGTGATATAAGTAGTTTATAATCATTTATTTCTGGTTCTTAGTTAAGAGACAAATAATTATATTTTTTTTATAAGCATAAGTGCCTTGCGGTTTCGATGACTATGGAAGTGTACATGGCTCAAGCTATGTTTCTTTGCTTATTCCTGAATATATTTGGAAATTTGATTCTTCTGTGCTATGCTTCATCACTCTTTCGACATTTCTCCTTCTCTTTTGATGCACACTGACCAGTCGCTTTGACTGTTTTTTTTTTTTTGGGAACTTTAGGGAATGCAGTTTGTGGTATACAATAATAGTTATCTGGCTGATTTTTTTAACAAACAAAACCTATTATGCTTCCCATTTCTCAATTCTAACTTTCAGGCGCTTGATGGATCCATTGACCACAGATCTGCGCAATCTGAATGCTTTAGCAAAGGTAATTTTTTTGGTTATTATACAATCATTTTTCTTGATAAAGCGAATGGTTACTCCTGTAATTTGTAGATAATGAGGCAAAAACGCATCGAGAGAGGAGCCTTAACGCTTGCTTCTGCTGAAGTCAAATTTCAAATTGATACTGAAACTCATGATCCCCTTGATATCGGTATTTCACTCGTTTTCACATCAGACTACAGTGAAATTACTTACAGCTAGATTCTTTTCGTCTCCATTTTCTGAAAAGAATGTAGTAAATGGAGTTTCTTCCGGGGCTTAAAAACTTCATATGCCAACTATTGACTAAGAAAATATGCTTTAGCTACTGTGATTAGTGATGCAGTGATTGTCTAGTATCTTCCACTCTTAAAACTAGTAGATAAATTTGTTAGGTGTGGGTGGGTAATTATAAGCTTCTTCAGTCCCTGCTTCCCTTTGTTATATTTATTGTACCGACTGCTGTCTTGGTATAGAGTTCGTTGGCTCCAACTTGTGTTTGGGCAACTAGTTTTAGGCGCCTGTTAAGTTTTGAGTTTTAGCATGTTACACAAAAAGATAATAGACGTTTATGGTAACAGGTTTCACTAGGTTTCTTCTCTTGTCAAGTTTTAGCAAGTTTTGATATGGTATACAGGTTTCACTAGGTTTCTTCTGTTGTGATTTCTCTTGCATTTATTGGATATGACCTGGTGATCTCTATGATCTTTTTCAGTATGTTTATTTATGTTTTTATTTACAGGTATGTATCAAATTCGAGAAGCAAACCAGATGATTGAAGAGTTTATGCTTGCTGCTAATATATCAGTTGCTAAGAAAATTTTGGAACATTTCCCCCTCACCTCGCTGTTAAGGTACTATATTAGGCTCTCTTCACAAACTATACAAATTGCTCTTTTTGCGCAATCACTAGCTATCTTTTAACCAGATAATATTTGACTCTGCCATTGGGATTTCATTTTTAAATCGTAAGTTAACCTATGGACTGCCCATCCGTTCAACATTCTCTTCTTAACACTATGATTTTGTGAGTAGCTTGCTACAATGGCTGTAGGATGACCTGCAGAAAGGTTTTTGAAAGATTATAAATTGTTGCTGCCTTAACCTACTTGTTTAAGGAAGATATCTTATAATTCTGGTTAAACTCTGCTTTGCGCTTTTCATATCTTGATGATATATATCACATGCAGACGGCATCCAAGCCCCACTAAAGAGATGCTTGAACCTTTACTTCGAACTGCCGCTGCTGTTGGTATCTGTTTGGATGTGACGTCTTCGAAAGCACTCGCCGATTCACTTGATCATGCAGTGGTTAGTTGTCCTTTAAGTTTATCCCACTGAGGGACACATGTATCTGTATTGATCAGTAGAAAAACGAATATAATCTTATTAGTTTTAGTATTCTCAATCATAGAAAAGAATATGTATATATGCTTCTCAAGTGCCAGAATTTGAAGGTTGGTTAAGCAATTTTCTGTAAAATATTTACTTTTTAACAGTTAATAATGCATCTTATGGGCTTGGCTTGTAGGGAATGCTAGTTTATATTCTGGAACTTGTCTGCTAGGAACAAATTTAAATTATGGGTCACTGTGTTTCTCTGTCCTAAGGAGATTTAGACTTCTAAGGGTTACAAACAGTATCATTATGATGCAGACTGATGCGACTTACGAAAATTTCAGAGATAAATTTTCTTCTCAGTAGATGTTTACGTGAACTTGAAGTATAAATTCATTCAGATGATATATTAATTGTCTTAGCACTCTCACTGTGCCATCTATTTTTCTAGTTGAGTCATGCTTTACTTTAATAGTTAACTGTCTGATTTTCTTCTTTCCTCCTGCCTCCTAAAATCAGGGTGATGATCCATACTTCAATAAACTTATTCGCATTCTGGCAACACGATGCATGACACAGGTTTCTGAAATTTCTTTAGCTTATTGAATATTTTATCCTGCAATGTACGCTGGAGATATCTATTTTTATTTATTTATTCTGGTAACGTGTTATCAGGCTGTGTACTTTTGTAGTGGAGATCTCAGTCCTCCAGAGTTTTCTCATTATGGTCTTGCTGCTCCCTTGTATACACATTTCACTTCTCCTATACGAAGATATGCAGGTAAGTTAGGATATTGGTCATTTTGTTCAATTTATGCCATGATATTAACCATAATGATCCTGGAACATTTCTTGCAGATGTAATCGTGCACCGATTGCTTGCTGCATCTTTGGGAATATCCAAGCTTCCAGATATTTTCCAAGAAAGACCTCGACTAACCTGTATTGCTGACAGTGAGGACTTCACCTTATTACATTTTCTTTTTCTTTTGTTCTTCTATTTCATATTTGTTTTCGTTTTATGATCACTCTTGCAATTTTTCAACCTTGAGTTTGATATAATCTCATTGACTGTTGTCTTTGTCAATGAGTGATGTCCTGTATCTTCCCTTCTCTTTATTGTTGGTTTTTGTCGATAGTTGATGCATTCATAATTTTTCTTTAGACAAGGATATTTGTTGTTCTAACTCAACATGTTGTCTCACATGGAATCAGGTAGTGTGTAGAGTCTCGAGTATCAATGTACAATAGCGATATTGACATTGTCTCACAGTTAACCATTTTCATACATACTGTAAACTACTTTCTAGTTGATTATAGTGTTAGTTTCTCACATACAGTTCCACGAATTGTTACCTACACTTGAGGGATTACCAGTGAAGCCCAAATGGATTATGTATTTGAGTCAATTCTGGAAATTAAGAGGAGCTTGTAGAGGAAGTCATAGTGCTATTGTAGGTTGTTGTGATTTTTGCATGAATTCTGGAAGAGAACTTTTAGTGTTTCTTAAGTCGAAGCTTTGAACTGTTCTGATATTGTGAATTAATATTATTATTGAGCATTTCATAATTGGATTAGAATTCAGTGGTCCGGATTTGCTTCGACTGCTGGACCCAATTTGATGTGTTCTAAGTGTGTTCTGAGAGAACATCATCTCATGGTCATTGTCATTATCTCATGCTCATTGTTCTTAGTTTGAGTATAGAAGATGATACTTCTATGCCTTGACATCACAGTTGGGCAAATGTTTGCATTTCATGCCTAAGGTTTAGTGTTAAAAAACGTGAATTGGAATCCATATGTAAAAATATATTAGTGTAACAACAAATTTTATGAAAAACATAAAACTTTTGTACAACTTGAATATATTTCGATCAAACGATATGCGGGTACGATCTCTATTTATCTCCTCTGATTCTTCTCTTCATTAATTTGGGCTTGAGACCTTGAAAGATGGATTTGATGATTGAACTCCTTCGGGCTTGGTCTTGAATTTCTCTAACATTAACTTGGAGGTCGAATGACTTATTCCCGTATTAAATGTTAGGCCTTGACTTGATTAAAGACAACTTCTTGGAGAACTTGTTTCTTTGATCTTCTGGAAAGAGAGACTTTGACTTGAATAACGTTGACTCGAGGGCTTGATAGTTTTTTCTCGAATCAAACGCTATGTTGGTTGAACTTCTCAACGAACGGGGCTTGAATATCGCTTGAACGTCGTTGATATTCTTGGATTGACTTGAGAAGCTTGAAAGTCGTCTCTTTACTTCTTGTGGAAGAGTCGCCGCCTCTTTTTCTTCTTCTTGGCCTTCTTCTTCATTGAATGAACTTCGGGCGGTTCTTCAAGAATTTCTTCAAATCTTCAAGAGGGTTCTTGAGAGCTCTTGAATTTGAGACTTTAATCTTTGAGATGCATTTGATAATTTTGAGGTGTTTGATGTGTTTGAGGTGTTTTAGGTGTTTGAGGTGTTTGAGGTGTGTTTTGTAGCATTGGGGAGAGCCCTATTTATAGGTGTAGGAGAGAGAGTCTTGGAAAGAAAACATCAATTTGATTGGTCCTTCTTGATTTGATATAATCTCTTTCCTTATCCTAAGATTTGACTTGGTGGGCAAGAAACATTTACTTTATTAATTAAATATCTTATTTATCTTGGATTTATGTCCCAACATAAATAAAGACATTAATTAATAAAAATATTAAAATTTCGATGTCTACAAATGCCCCCTTGAGACTTGTTCACGGACAAAATGTCTTGTTAGTGAATGAGTCTCAAAATTTTGAATTTGGTTTGGACATGTAGATAGTTTAAACTCTTATCCAAGAGTTCTTCAACTTGAGTTTGTAGATAGTTTAAACTCATATCAGGGAGTTCTTCTTTGACTTGATTTGTAGATAGTTTATACTCATATCAAGGAGTTCTTCATTTGACATAATTGTAGATAGTTTAAACTCGTATCAATGAGTCTTGATTTGATTTGACAGATAGTTTATACTCGTATCAAGGAGTCTTCAATTTTGTAGACATTTTATGCTCGTATCAAAGAGCCTTCAAATTGGTAGACATTTTATGCTTGTGTCAAGGAGCCTTCAAATTTTACATGTAGACCGTTTATTCTCTTGTCAAAGAGATCTTGATATGTAGACATTTTATGCTCGTGTCAAGGAGCCTTCAAGTTTCATATGTAGACCTTTTATTCTCGTGTCAAGGAGTTCTTGATATGAAGACATTTTATGCTCGTGTCAAGGAGCCATATAGATAGTTTAGGCTCATAGCAAGGAGCATATGTAGATAGTTTAAGCTCATATCAAGGAGCATTTGAATATGTAGATAGTTTAGGCTCATTTGAATATGTAGATAGTTTAGGCTCGTATCAAGGAGCATTTGAATATGTAGATAGTTTAGGCTCGTATCAAGGAGCATTGTAGATAGTTTAAGCTCGTATCAAGGAGCATTTGAAAATATAGATAGTTTAGGCTCGTATCAAGGAGCATTTGAATATGTAGATAGTTTAGGCTCGTATCAAGGAGCATTGTAATATGTAGATAGTTTAGGCTCATATCAAGGAGCATATGAATTTAAGGATTTGGTGGACCTTTTTATGTAAATTGCCCCCATGTATATTTTCTTCAAAGAGGTCTTCATGCATCTTCAAAGATCTTCGAACTTGATTTGAAGAGGAGAGATGAGAGGTAGAGAAGGTCCCACTGGGCGTGCCAAATTTGTAACAACAAATTTTATGAAAAACATAAAACTTTTGTACAACTTGAATATATTTCGATCAAACGATATGCGGGTACGATCTCTATTTATCTCCTCTGATTCTTCTCTTCATTAATTTGGGCTTGAGACCTTGAAAGATGGATTTGATGATTGAACCTCTTTCGGGCTTGATCTTGAATTTCTCTAACATTAACTTGGGGGTCGAATGACTTATTCCCGTATTAAATGTTAGGCCTTGACTTGATTAAAGACAACTTCTTGGAGAACTTGTTTCTTTGATCTTCTGGAAAGAGAGACTTTGACTTGAATAACGTTGACTCGAGGGCTTGATAGCTTTTTCTCGAATCAAACGCTATGTTGGTTGAACTTCTCAACGAACGGGGCTTGAATATCGCTTGAACGTCGTTGATATTCTTGGATTGACTTGAGAAGCGTGAAAGTCGTCTCTTTACTTCTTGTGGAAGAGTCGCCGCCTCTTTTTCTTCTTCTTGGCCTTCTTCTTCATTGAATAAACTTCGGGCGGTTCTTCAAGAATTTCTTCAAATCTTCAAGAGGGTTCTTGAGAGCTCTTGAATTTGAGACTTTAATCTTTGAGATGCATTTGATAATTTTGAGGTGTTTGATGTGTTTGAGGTGTTTTAGGTGTTTGAGGTGTTTGAGGTGTGTTTTGTAGCATTAGGGAGAGCCTATTTATAGGTGTAGGAGAGAGAGTCTTGGAAAAGAAGACATCAATTTGATTGGTCCTTCTTGATTTGATATAATCTCTTTCCTTATCCTAAGATTTGACTTGGTGGGCAAGAAACAATTACTTTATTAATTAAATATCTTATTTATCTTGGATTTATGTCCCAACATAAATAAAGACATTAATTAATAAAAATATTAAAATTTCGATGTCTACAATTAGCATTTCTTTACACATGCGCTTATTTTTACTATTTTGTTTTTGTTCATTTTAGCTATGTTGAATCATTCAGTGTATAGCTATTGATGCAAGTTTGGTTACATGTGTTCACTGCAGATTTGAATTATCGCCACAAGAATGCTCAGATGGCTAGTCGGGCATCAGTTGAGCTCCATACGCTCATTTACTTCAGAAAAAGGTGACACTAACTCTCTCTATGTGTGTGTGTGTGTGTGTGTGTGTGTGTGTTTATCTCATGATTTTGTTCTTTTGTAGGCCCACTGATACTGAGGCGCGAATATTGAAAATAAGATCAAATGGCTTCATTGTTTTTGTACCCAAGTAAGATTTTGTATTACCATTAATTTCTGCATGGAGAGCAGTATTTCCCTTTGGGTATTGTCAGCATACAATTGTTTCAGTTAAGGTCATTTTTATGTGTCACTATCTGCCCATGTAAACAGAACTTGATGCCTATTTAATCTGTCAATGCTTTCAGTAAACGTAATTAAGCTTATGTCTTTGACGCGAAGATGGTGATTGGATAGTAGCAGCCCAAACCAAAACCTTGGCATCATTTTAATTTCTCTATTTAATAAAATCAAATAATTTTTTTGCTTGGTTTGCCTTGTATTTCCAATTAATAAATCTTGACATATGGGGACATGTTCCAATCGAAGTATTGTGTATGAGAGTCCCTTTGTATGGTTCTATATGACTGTATCATTGAGTTTGTGCACGTACTGTTCAGGTATGGAATTGAAGGACCCGTATATTTGATGCCGAGAGGTGAGAAAGCAGGGGAATGGATCATTGACGAGCAGCAACAAAAGATTAAGAAGAAGAACGGTGAAGTCTCGTATGGTATTCTACAGACTGTGAGAGTTCACATGGAGGTGGTAGAGCCACAGCCAAACAGGCCAAAGCTAGAGCTTTCACTCATCTAAACATTCTGCCGTACTCCACCTATCGTTAGGCATTTGATGATTTCACTGCAGCTTACAAAGACTAATATCATTGTTTTGTTTCTGAAATCTAATTGCCGTTTCTTGCTTGTATTGATCGGTGAAACCTTGTAACTGCTAATGAGAGAATTTTATTGTAACAGGAATGTCGAGCATCTTGTTGCATTATATATATGTACGTATTCGTTGCTGTTAATTATGATGTGCATGATAACTAATTAATGTTATGAATTGCGTAGGATACGATTATGGTAAATGCGTGTT
>CACSLK010024540.1:5706596-5723804 GCA_902706635.1 Striga hermonthica | reverse complement strand
TTTTTTTTTTTTTTTTTTCACGCAGAAAAATCGCTCTCTTGCTTCTTTTTTTCGTTTCTGTTCGTGTTTTGCGTGAATGAAATGGAGAGGAAGAGATTTATTTATTTATTTATTTATTTTTTATATATATTAAACGTAAAAAACGTATTCTCAGAATACGTTTACCGACAATTTAATTGTAAAACGTATTCTCAGAATACGGTTTAATAAAATATTATTTTTTTTTCAAAAAAAATTTATTTTTCTTTTGAAACGTATTTTCATAATACGTTTTGTAAAAAAACGTATTTTCAAACTACGTTTTATAAAAATACATTTTAATTATTATTTGCCTATTTGTTTTTTTTTAAAATGTTTTTTTTTTTAAAAATACATTTTACTTTTTTTTAAAACGTATTCTCGTAATACGTTTTCTTGATTAATTTTTTTTAAGAAAACGTATTTTGAGAATACGGCTGTTTTATTTTGGTCGACTTTTATTTTTTATTTTTTTTATTTTTGTCTACTTATTTTTTTTAAAATAAATAAACTACCCAGGTGGGTAAAGAGAAATATATAATAAATAATAAATAATATAATATAAAATAGAAGATGTAACGTTTTTCTCCTCCAAGAAGACTTCTAGATATTTTAAATGAAATATTGAATTTTTGGACACAAAATAGAGCAATCCACAGCCGCCTTTTACTTTGACAAAACACTCGGGTTTGATTTGCAACATTAAAATCTCAATACGATAATAAGAGAATTTAACCCAACTTGCTGCAACTATGGAGGATAACAGAGAAGAATCGCTTTGCCTAGCAGCCAGAAATGGCGACGTTGTGAGAGTAAAATCCTTGATTGTATCCGGTGCTGACGTCACGTACTTCGATAGCACTGGCCAAACACCACTGATGTACGCCGCGAAAAATGGCTGTCCGGAGGTGGTGAAGGCACTCCTCGACGGTGGCGCACCATGGAATGCGCTCTCCCCTTCCAATCTATCCGCCGGAGACTTTGCCATGGAAAATGGCCACCAGTCCGCCTTCGACATCATTCTCAACGCAGGTCCGTCTTTTAAGTTTGTTGTTGAATGTCTGGTTAACCCTGTTCTTCTAATAATTTTTGGGTGTTAAAATATTTGTGCATTTGATAATATGTTTGGGAATGACATACAGTTTGTTTTTTGCTTTATTGGAATTTGTAGTATAATTTGGGTTGTTTTACCTTGTATTTTTTCTGTTTATTTTGATACAATGACCAGTAATTTGTTGGGCTCTGTTGTTTCTAACAATTGAAAACAACTTTGTAAATGGAAAGTTGCAAACTTTTCTCACAAGATTTATACAGAGCTATTGTATTTAACATCTCTATTGATAGGCAGGATAATAGATTCAATCAAGTTTCATCATTTTATGTGAACAGATATTTTGGGAATTTTCTGATAATTTCATATCACCATTAATGAAGCATCTGCGCTCGGTTTCAGTGTGTAGCGTACAAAAGAACCCTCAACTCACATTTTGAACACATCAGGTTTGGTATGGCCAATAGTTAGCGGACACGTACTAAGTTGATGGACTAATTAAAGAAACGAAGATACGCCTAAGAAAGACATGTCTTTGAGAGAAATAAAAGAAAATACAAAGATGAAAAAAAAATGATAAGCAGGAAACATTAATCGCAAGTGAGAATTGCACTTCTTCCTCATTCTTCGATGTCGACGTCTGCTTGCATGACTGCATGAGTACGACTTCTCAACACCCCCTACCTCCCCCTCAAGTGGGAATGTGGGAATTTGAACACATGCCCAACTTGCAAAGAAATCGCTTAAAATCTCTCCCGCCAGAGGCTTTTATTAAAAGGTATGCAACTCTGTAGGCAAAAAGACAAGTGCTGTGGAAAAATAAAGCCTTCTTTGAATTTGTTGTGGACCACGTGCAGCTTATGTCAAGGTTTTTAGGGTGCTTGTGAAATACCTGATTGGCAGTGATATGGGGTAGTCATATGGAGTGCAGCCTTGTTGTCACACTAGAGGAATGGGATGATGAAGCTAAATATCCAAATCCTTGGCTAAAAGGGAAAGCCATTGAAGTTCACACACCATGGTGGCCATGGATCTCTATCCTGCCTCAGGTGATCTCTATTCTGCCTCAGGTGAAGAGTGTGAGACTTCTTTTGCCTCTTTTTTTTCCAGGAGATCAAGGCTTGCCCCAGGAATATGCAATAACCTGTAAGGGACATCCTGGTGAGGGCACATCTGCCCCAATCTACATCATAAAAATCCTCCAATTTTAATGAAGGCTTGGCTGCACAATCGAGGCCCAAAGTATGGTTCCCTGTCAGATATTTTACCAAGCGCATGGCTGTTGTCCATTGAGCTTTTGTTGGGGCTTGTACAAAGTGGCTCAGTTGTTGGACAGCATAAGATATGTCTGGCCGAGATAAATTGAGGTAAAGCAACCTCCTAGAAGATCTTCTTTATGTGTCTGAAAGAGTGAGGAGTGGTGAATCTTGAGTAGTGAGACCTTGTGGAAGTACACCTGATCACTGATTTTGAGTTCTCCATCCCTAGATCTTTACCTATGTAAAGGATGTATTTTCTCTTACTGTGGTAAGTTCTTTCATTGTCAAGTCCCAGAAAGTGCTTGGCTTTTCCCAAATCCTTTATTGTGGATAGATCATTGAGGTACAATTTGAGATGTTGGATATCCAGCAAAGAACCTGTAATAAGCCCATCATCAACATAAATGAGGAGTGCTAGAACCTGTTATTTGCCTTTTTGATAAAAAGACAGTCATCATGTTATTTCCCAAAATATTTGTTCACATAAAATGGTGAAACTTGCTTTAATCTCAATGGCATCAGAGCTCGGTTTCAGTGTGTAGTGTACAAAAGAATCTCCAGCTCGCACTTTGAACACATCAAGTTTATTAAGTTTGTACTAAGTTACTGGACTATAACGAAAATATGACCCTCTAAGTAAGACACGCCCTTGAGAGAAATAAAACGAAATACAAAAAAACAAAAAAATAAGAAAAGCGGGAAACGTAATAGCAAGTGAGAATTGCGCTTCTTCCTCATATTTCAATGTTGACGTCTGCTTGCATGACTGCTTGACTACGACGTCTCAACAACGGTGGGCATTTGTTATCAATATGGAAACTGAGTGGGATACCATGTCACTGCAAAATGTTTGCCTTTGTGTACTGTACACTATAAAAGAGATTGGACAGAAACTCATTCTGAAGATTTGAGCCCTCTTAAATGGATTGGAAATGGCAGACTATAACCACTCTTACCATTTCATCTACTAGCAGCTGTATGCTATGTATCATGTAGAATACTGTCAAGTTTGGAGGTATGGCTGTATCCCAATGTAAACCTCTGCCTCCATAATAGTAGGTTGATGGCATTTAAGATTTTTAGTGTTATGCACTATGCAGAGCTATCCATTATTTGATTATTTTAGTCTACACCAGTAGTCAAACTGAATGAAGTTGTAGTTTGAGTCTATAATTATTGGAGTTTGATATTGCCTGATCTAAGTGAAGACCATATTTTCAGTGTCTTCACTTCATTTTTGGTGCAACCTGTTTATGATATTTTGCAAAGCTCAAACCCTCTATTAATTAAACCAGAAACAAGGTGAAGGTCTGGTTATGGAATATTCATGTATAGTATAGAGTGTATCACTAAGTAAATAATGACAATTACCATAATATATATCAATAATTCCTTCGGTAAAAACCTGAGTTACATGAAACTTGAAATTAAGGGTGTCATCTTTTGTTGATCGTTATTATTATCTTTTGTGCAATATAATTATTTTAGTTTTGGGGCATTGTAATAAGTGTTACCATGTTAGTTACTGGTCTCTTCATGATGAAAACAAACAACAGGAGAAACAGATTTTAAGGTGCTGTTAGCCACCTTGGGGTAAAAAAATGGGCTAGTGTTTGTATACCTCCTATATTTGAATGCAAAGTTTTTTGAACCTATATGTCGATTTCTGGTGATTTATAATCCTTTGTGTCAATTTTTGGTGCTTCGTAATCCTATGTGTCAAATTTTGGCGTTTCATAGTGCATGTAGATTTGGACTTTTTATCCATGGCTAATAGGACTTTTGAAATTACAAAACACTTGATCAATTTAAATTATAAATATATTCTAGAAATTAAGTGCAATACCTTATCACATATAGGACTTTTTATCCATGGCTAATTGGACTTTTTATCCATGGCTAATTGGACTTTTGAACTTGCTAATTTTCTTATTTATTATTGATTTTTATACATGATATAACAAATTGATCGTCTTTTGACGGTTTTCGATTAATATCCATATCACATATAAATAATTGTATCTACCTTTATAAATGAAAATTAACATATCTAATTTATCCTTATTGGAATATAATAAAATATAAATTATTAATTAAATTTATCTATCAAGTCTATTATGCAATATGAGTTAAAAAAAATTATAAAATAGGACGTGAAAATCTTGCAGGCGATGAGTAGCATTTTAAATAAAAAAATAATAATATTAGAAAGTATTTGAAAATTTGAATAAAAACTTATATTGTTTTAACTTTTTAAGTAAAAAATATTCATATAACACTCGTGCATAGCACTACTAGTTATAGTTGTCTAATTGCTTGATGCAATACCATTGCTTCATTGTATGTAATTCTGTAATTTGGTGACAAGGCTTTTGGTTACTTACAGGGATACAAGCTGAATTAATTCTTGGAACTATAGCTAGGAAAGATAATTCAGATGGTAAGTCCAATGGATGTTATTTGGAAGACAGAGTTACTTTTAGTGAGGATAAGGTCATGGACACAGAAAGCAAGGCTGTTATGATGGCTTGGGAGAAGCCGTTAATGGAAGCTCATGCAAAGGCTATTTGTTCAAGAGGTGGGCACATATTGAACATTGGTTTTGGCATGGGTCTTGTGGATACCGCCATTCAACAATACTCACCCGTGTGTCATACTATTGTTGAAGCTCACCCTGAGGTTTACGCTCGTATGCTCCAGACTGGGTGGGGTGAGAAAAAGAATGTGAAGATAATATTTGGTCGGTGGCAGGATGTCCTGTCTCAGCTGGAATCATACGATGGTAATACAATTACATACAATTTATACTTTTTTTGAGGTTGTTTATTTTTATCGTGATGCAAAAGGAAACCATTTAAATTTTTGTTGTGTTTCTGAGGCTTTGAGTTGTGAGACATATGTTTTCTTTATATAATAATATTTTAGTAAAATATATATTCTTGTTCACTTTGAGTGAGGATATGTCAAGTGAACATACGATTGCAAAGGCAGGCCTGTTTATTGAAACCTCGGGAGGTTTTCCTTACATACCCTTCCATTGATGTATATTCAAGGTGTGTGGGACTGTGGGTTATGTAGTGGTGTTAATATCTGTATTCATTTCCTATTTTCCTCATTAGCAAATTGTCAAATGTTAAGTTATCTCTTTGTGGCTTCCATGGTTCTGAGATTCTTCCCATTTTAAAGTGTTTTATTTACTTTTATCTCATCTTATTGAAACAACTCCATCAATTGCATCCTTAACTATAAATAATGACTTATTCAATTTTTCAGGTATATTTTTTGACACGTATGGTGAATATTATGAAGATATGAGACAATTTCATCAACATCTTCCGCAACTATTGAAGCATGGGGGAATATATTCCTTCTTCAATGGTCTTTGTGGAGATAATCCATTCTTTCATATGGTTTACTGTCAGTTAGTTGCCTTGGAACTAGAGAATTTGGGTTACTCGACACAGCTGATACCTTTACCTGTTAAGGAATGTTTAGGAGAAGAAACTTGGGAGGGTGTGAAACACAAATACTGGCAGTTGGATACTTATTATCTTCCTGTTTGTTTTTGTGTTGATGATTCTGAATAGTTCATTTACATTCAACTTTTACTTTCGGTTTATGAGTTTGATTGATATGTACTCTTAATGAGTCGGACTTTGAAGTTGTTTTGTACTCGTAATGAATTATGTTTGGGTAACTGGTTCATAGCAATTAAGTGTTCTTGTTTGTCCTTGTGGGCGATATGTTTATCAGCTATTATGGGTAATATCTATAGTCATGTATTCTCTTGCACAGAATATTATGGTTATACGCACATGATTTGATTTGAACATCTTGTATAGCATGCATGCCATGAGAACCTTTGAATGTGAAGATCGTGTATCACTTTTTTTTAAGGTTTGAATGTTGTGTTCTATATGAAAAGTATGTCATGACTCTCAAAGAGACATTTATTTCCGGCCTACTACAGCCTTCACAATAAGTAAATGAAACATGTGAAACACCAAATTTTAGTAATTCGCTTTTTACGTCATTGTTGTGCTGGAGGTAGAATAAGAGTTATAAGGGACAGTATGTATACTACCACATCATGTCCATGTAAATACGAATGGGTCACCAACTATGTGCTTTCTGTCTGACCACTCCATATGAGCAAAGCTGGAAATATTGACGCCAGCTATCCTTTTGAAAAAAGTTTTTACATAACTGCACCCCTTTATTATTAAGTCAAATACACTCTTTTTGATTTTCATTTATACTCCAAATATCAGTTATTATTTTTTTTATTTTGTTTATTTTCGTTTTTTAATTCTTATTTAACCTTTTATAAACCTCATCTTATCTTTCTTCTGGATCTAAATTTTTCCTCCATCTCGTTTTCTTCTTCTTCTAATTTCTTCTTCTTTTCTCTTTTTCTTTAATTCTTCCATTTTCATTTTTTTTCTTCTCTTTCGATTCTTCTTCTTCTTCTTCCAATTTACAGATTTCCCCTAATCTAATTTTCTCAAATATTTTCATCAAATCCGCATCCCAATTTTTTTCGAAATGATGGACTGCTTGAAGTTCTTGAAAATTCCCTTGAAAAATATATATTTCATATTCTACTCGACGTTATGCAACAGGGTCAATCATAGATGCAGCATTCGAATCAGTTCGCAAGCAGCATGTTGCCATATTCTCGCTGCTCAGATTCCAAATTCCAGACGTCAGCGTGTTTGGAATGGGCGTGCAAGTTTCGAATAGCAAATCGTCATAAAAGGATCTACTACCTCCGGCTGCTCGTCGTCGTTACGGCTCAACGACGGGGCATCTTTGGGTTCAATCGGTAGGGACAATTTTTAATAATTTTCTATTTTTCAAGCTTGGTGTGTTTTTACGATTTTTATGACGATTATTAGCCTTCGATTCGCACTCCTTGAACGATCGGCTTGAGTTTTTAGAGGAAGTCTATGGAAATTATTTTCATTCATTATGTGCCTGTTGATTTTTGTTTATGTTGAGGTTTGTTATTCTCTGGATTGTTATGGTTTTTCTCATGTTACTTTGGATGTTGTTATGGTTGTTTTCATGTTACTTTTATGTTATTATGTTGTGGTTTTCTTGTTATATCGAAGGTTTTTCAGTTCTTCATATTTATCTCAATTTTTATGTTGTGGATTGTTATGTTATTTTTTTTTATGTATGTATATATATATAATTAATTTTTTTTTTTTTCAGGAGAAGATGAAGATGATGAATAAAGGGAAGAAGAGAGAGAAAAGAATGAAACGAGATGTAAGAGAGAAATAAGAGAGAGAAAGAGAGCAGTTAGATAAGAGAGAGAAAGAGAGAGAGTAGTTGAATTTTGAAATGATGTAACTTTCTATTCAAGCAATTTTGTCTACTGTTTGGAGTAGATTGGGAACTGTGTATGGCTAGTAACTGTTTTGTAAAATCTTTATTAAAAAAGGACAGTTATAAATTTTTCCCGCAAAGCTGCTTGTTCTTGATGCCTGGAATTTACAGTCGAGCCCAAGGAAATCAAGTGATCATGTGGTGTGGAGTTTTAGTTTTAGTCTTCTTAGACGCCTGATTTCTGTCTTAACAGCTGAGCTGAGTAGCCGTGGATAGGTTGTTGTGAGTCGGATACTGACTTGTACTGTTGGAGGTGGTTGGCAAAGCGCGATGGCATCTTGGGATTGTTCACTTCTATATAGTAATTTTGCAGACTCAAATGGTTTTGGATGTACTCTTAAGTGCAACAATCCTAGCCTTAGATCAACACATTTATGGGGGAACATTTTCAAGTGGTGTGAATTTTTTGCGTGCGGTCATTTTGTCATTTGTAGGTAAAACATTCCTCAGTTGTGAAACAAGGGTGATTCTGTCATTTAGGATTAATACTGCATTCTTTAATTGTTATTTATATATATATATATATAAAAAAATCGGAGCCTGGCATTAACTGCGGGAAAGTGGTTGTAAATTATGTTGGTACCTATATTTTCACAGAGTAAAGTTACTGTAAGCACCTTCTAATTATCTTTTGAAAGCTTCTAAATTTCATATATATTTTTCGCTTTTCAAAAACATTTTGAAACTCTAGGGTACTGAAGGTAGAACTTCTTCTTCTTAACTTTGCAAAAACTTTATTTTCTTATAAAAACTTTGCTCAAAACTTGCTCTTGTAATCTTACGGGAACTCGCTTTTCTCTACTGCTAACACAACTTCTCAAAAATTCAACTCATACTCAAATAATAAATAATTCTCGTAAAAACTCAAACAAGGTTCGAAAATAATTCTCAAAACGAGTCTCGAAATAATCTCATGCATAATTCTAAAAGTTCATAAATAACATAAAATCGCAACTAAATAGACCACCATCTCCATCGTGACTGACACCAACTTGTTCAACCTGAAAGGTAGGAAAAATAAGGGACGAGCAAACCATAAGCTCAATGAGGCCACATACTACGCACATATTCAATATAATAACAAACACCATAATATTAGCATGCAACATGAACTAAATGCTCAACTGCTTGCCCCGACAGAATGGTACTGTCCAAAGGTCGGGATCGTAGATCTGCTTATTCTGACAAGAATGGTATTGTCCAAAGGTCACAAAGTCTTACCTTATCTTCTTCCGACAGAATGGTGTTGTCTAAAGGTCAGAAGTTCTAACTCATAGTTACACACACCACACACCTCAACCATAATATCATGTGATTCTAAGAAAATAATGTGTTGTTATACGATATTTAACAACGATAATAACTTGTAATCCATGTGTAAAAGAAAGAATATATATTATATATGAGTAATTTCATGATACAAGAAATCGGTTTTATGTGAGCCGAGTTGTTTTTGTATATGCGTATTGAATGTTTGCCAAAAATATCCTCGTACAACAATGAATTATGCTATTTACAGTATCATTTGACGGCCCGTTGTTCGAGGTTGAAGTGATCGCATTTAGTGCAAAGTAGCTTTATGAAGCGGCTGGTCGGTCGGCGGGTGTTTTGCAATGATTATAAAAGTATTCATGGTCAAATTGTATGGGGGCCTCGTCACCAGCTTCAATCTCGATTTCTCTGGACGTCGGTTTCAGTTTAGGACCTCAGTTCTTCAAATGACTTCTACTGAGTTGCACCAAGTTGGATGTATCAGCCGGTTTGAGTGACGATATTCGAATTATATCGTTAAATCTCCATTTAACTACGGCTTATCCGGTCGGTTATCAACAGGGAGGCCCCTAACATTAGTAGGCATACGAACAGTGGTGGATGCTAATGTCGTTTTTATATATATAATTCGATTTGAAGTACTCTTTGATGTTTACTTTGACTCTGTGTTTGGCCCGACGTTTGCTTATTATCCGACGTTGGGACGCTTTGGTGCGAATTTGGAATTATTTTTTCCTCAAGTTGAAACGCGTAACGGCTCTGTATCAATGCGTCCGTTCATGAAAAGGCGTGCTATTTTTTAAGGTGTTTTAACAGATACAAATAGACATCCACGTGTATGTTCCTGATTGCCTTGCGCTTTAAAAGTCGTATCGTGTTGTTTGAGGAGGTGAGTTTTCTATACGTACCCCTATCTCTTCCAACGATTACGAAACGGGGTGTATATATATTCAAACTTTGAACCTTTCTGGATTTTATCTTCGCAATCTCTGAACTCTCAAGATTTTAAATTTCTGTGTTCTTCGATTTCTATTGCTTCCTTCTGCTTCAATTGCAAATTTGAGTAATTGTCCTTCGTTTACACTTTAGCATTTTGACGACTTGGTAAGTCGATTTCAATTTTCCTTTCTTATTGTTATTTGCGTCGATTTTTTTCTTTTTTTCTCGTCAAAAAATGACTTCCGTGAATGAGGAACAAGTGTCGCTTAGTAGCAGTAGAAGTAGCAGAACAATCTCCGTGGGGATATTAGACTCGGAGGACTTAGAATTGGCGCTGGAATATCATCGATGGGATCCAATTCTTGTTGAACGTCGACATTAGAAAGATTATATCGAGGGCGATTTGGAAGTAGAAAAAGACGTGATTGTGTTGTCGGAATACTAGAGGCGACCCACACGTCGGTGGCCAGATGTTGGTGCGGATTTGTTGGGTGAGCTAAGCATTCTTACTGATGCCGACGTGGTATTACTTCGAGAGCATGTTTAAGTTTTGTCTTCGGTGAAGTTGTTTGCAGCGTACCCAGAAAAGACAATCACTTGTCCACCTCCTGGGTGTGTCGGAATTTTCGCTGAGAGTCTATGGTCGTGGCTAAGGTTCCCCCTTTCTAATCTGATCACTGATTATTTGCTTGATTAGGAGTTACGCTTATGCCATATTGCACCAAATATCTAGATAAGGATCATCGGATTGATGGTTCTTTTATCTTTTAAAAAGGTTGGGATTTTTCTTCGGCATCTAATATGAGGAGCCTATTTTCTTTTAAGAAAAGTCTGAGCAGGAAAGTGGCGGATCCGTTGGTGACAGAAAGTCGGCGATTTGGTGACAGAAATTTCAGACAACGGTTTCCAGGAGGAGTGGTTGTGGATCGGTAGAGACTGGAAATCCGCAGACTTCTTTAATAAAACTCTGATAGGCGGGATGACTATCCCGACTAATGTTACCTCTTCGTATGGTAAGTTCAATTTTTATTCTCACTTGTTTAAATCCCGAATTGTTTTCCTTGTACTAACAGGTTGCTATTGTTCATACTTGTAGCCAAACGAACAAAGGAGCCTAAGCTCGGTGATGAACTGAGAAATCACTTACAAGAATTATTCAAACATAACAAGTCGAAGATTACAAACATTTAGTTAAGGATTCAGAACTGGAACGTGTCGGGTTGTCTCCCGGGGCTTTTTATTCTTCTTTTAATCCAGGTACGTACAATCTTTAATCTTCATGATTGTGCTTTTGACCCATTCGGATTTAAATTTGATGATTTATTGTACTTGATTTTTTGTAGTCTATTACCCGTTATTGGGTTATTTTGGGTTTAAGACCGTTGAGGACGCTCAAGTGTTTCTAAATCAGTGTCTGAACTTTGATTTGCGAACTAAGGCGACAAGAGCAAGGATCTAAGGCTTTCTGATATGGTGCACAAGAATTTGATTAGATCGCTGAGAAGAAACACCGAGTGTAGCGTCGCCGCAGATACTAGGGCTAAGGTATCTTTGAGTGCGGCCATCAGGGGCGTTGGGCCGAGATAAGCTGTTGGACAAACACCGAGTTCAACCCCCGTAGTCGTAATTGATGTTGTTAACCAAGCTGGGCCAGAACTGACTCTCAAGGCTACTTAGTTGGATATGCAAGTCGTCGTCACCTCGAAGGGAACCTAGATCGAGACAGATGTTCCCGAGGAGCAAGAAATACCATTAAGGCGGCAAAAGAAGACATGTGTTGAGAACCCTCCTATTGTGAATGAAATGAGGACTAAAAATAAGCATGATGGCGATCGTGCTAGAAAATGAGAGGGAAAAGGAGGTTGGAGCACAACAGCAAGTCAGCGTGGCCTCCTATTTGAAGATTGATGAGGAGAAAGAAGCCGCCTGAGAGAATAGTTGAGAAATATTACTCAACTTTCCAGTAGGTTGAAGCTCCAAAACTACCGAATAGACACCATCTTCCCGAGTTTGCGATGGAAGTTGCTCGGGTCCCCTTAATGGCATGGGACCCGACTACTCATGATGGTGTTTCTTCTCTACTGGGTTCACACAAACTCGGATATGCCAAGGCATGTCTTTTTCGTGCTTTGGAAGTTTGATTGCTGCCGAAGAAAATTTCCGCTTGAATGCTGCTGAATTGGATGAAAGGAAAGATGAATTAGGATTGCGAGATGGAATAGTCGCATCTTTGGATGAGGAGAATGTTGGTGTTATATACTGAAAGCTTGTCTTTAGATGTTATTACACTTTTGCTCTTTATGTATGAGAATCATGTTCGATTAAACAAGTTCTATGTTCTGTTGTTTTGCACTTAGATAAGATGGTTCGTCACAGATGGACAGTAGATCAATTTATCTGTCACTTGCGAAATAAGAATTATTGGTTCACAACCTAGATGGAAATGAACAACTCATTGGGACGATTGTAATGTCAACGGTACAATTTATATTGATTGATTAGTTGCACTAGTAAAATTATGTATTGAACAGGATTCCATAGAGGAGAAGTTCGTTTTGTACTAATCGTCGTAAACGAACTAGGCCTTAGTTAATTATTGTGTTCTATTAATCCGTAATATATTAAACAAACATATACATGCAGTACTTATTACTTTGATTCACTTGGGTAAGGTTCAGTTCGTTGGGTCATAATCTTACTGTCTTGGGTAATATTGTTTTATGTAGGATGTGCTGTTAGGATCATCTACAGACTGCACCGTCTGGGCTATCGAATCGTCATAATAACGCACTGGAGCGAGGGGTCTCGAACTGCCAGCATGGTCAGTGTGACCAGTCTGTCTCATGCGAGCCTCACAGATCATCTCCTCCCTCTCCCGACGAGCGGAAGCATCTACAAACTGACTTTTCGTGTGTCGGGGTCCAGAACAATAATACTCACCGGTCTCTTCTACTTCTGTGGCATGTAGTTCATGTCCACGAAGAGTCTAAATCAATAATTTAATTTAAACAATTAATTAGTAAGCACCAAAATGATTATATGTGTGTATATATATAATCTACTATTTATAAGAAACATTTATTAATAATTATTAAACTACAATTTATATAAATTAACTATTTTTTTAATGTACTCAAAAAATTTAAAGATTTTTTTAATATATTAATACAACTAATTAATATATATATTTTACTTTAACTTATTATAATATATTGATATACAAAAGTTTTTTTAGTTATAAATAATTTTTTAATATTTATATATAAATATTTTATAATTATAGCTCATAATTTTTTTTTTAATATATATAAATGTATTTTTACTTTGCATTTATTTAATACATTATAGAAATATATGTTTCCCAAAATTCATATATATATATATTAAATTAATTATCAAAATATAATTTTTTAATATTTTTTCATTATTTACTTAATTTTATAATTTATATATATATATATATATATTTACTACTTATTTTTTTATTGTTTTTATTAATTATATTAATTATATATTTATTATTTTATATATATTTTATATTAATTATATAATTAATTAAATATTAAAAGAAATTTGGTGTCCGGTCGTGGACTGTCCGGCCCCTGTTGTAAATATTTTTCCGGAGTAGAATCTAAAGATTCGAACACCGGGTCGTGTCTCTCGATGAAGGGCAGCCGAAATATTAAGCACGTTTATTTAGTCACACAAAAAGAAATAAAATACCTAAACATACTAATTCAGATGATTGGGATTGGTTTTTAATTATCAACTAGTATGAGAATTCAAGTAAAGCAGTAAAAATAGCAATCAACGACGCAAAACAATCAGGATTTAAGGAGCTAGGGAGTCGGGGATATCCGTTTTGGTTCGAAATGCAATTAATGGACAGGTGATTGTTCAGCTAAATGATTTGAATAATCAACACGTTCAAGTACTCATTCTCAATAACTTTTCGTAACAAGAGAACAAACTAGAACGGCAGATTGACAATTCATTTAACTTCTAGGCAATACAGTTACGAACAAGCTTAGCCTGTGCGAGCCTATTTCGATCGACTCCTCCCCTTTCAGTTGTGAGAATCAATTAAATTAAACTAGAAGGTGATTAATCAACTAGTCCCTTTAAAATTAATATCATCATGTACGAATTTATCGAATTCAATTGAAACAATTGGACGTTGAAGTGTCACCCTTCAACAATTCTCAAAACTCAAGAACAATGATTTAAAATCCTAATAAAAGATTAGCTTGCATAAGACGAACAATCACGAACCCCACAATCACAATCGATACCAAAACGATAATCTCCTATTCCCTAGCGTGAGAATTTAGCTACTCATATTCGAATAATCAACACGAGTCAATCACAATCCAAGATTTCATAATTAACGATTAAATTAAAAGAGATTCTTAGGATTGATAAAAATGAAGAGTTGAATTCGATAGACACGCTTGAATCCAAAGCTACGACAAAATCCGAGTTTTAAATCCGAGTTCTCCGTTCGAAATTATGAGAGAGAAGTGAAAAAAAATCGTGAAAAGTACCAGAGAAAACTAAGCCCTAAGCTCGAACACAATGTTTTAAAAACGTCTCAAAAATCTGATTTAAAACTCTGCCATCGCACAGGTCGCGGTCGCGGCCGCGGTGAAGAAGAGCTCCGCGGCCGCGAGATCCTCCGAGGCCGCGAGAATTATGGAGCTGAAGTCTGGGTTATTGGGACCGTCTGATCGCCGCAGCCGCGGTGAAGGAAAGCTCGAGGCCGCGGAAGAGAAAACTGGGCGGAGATCGTGAAATAGCAGGCGGGACTCGCGCTGTGATGGAGATGTCGCGCCGCCGAGAGGTGTAGTGTTGCGCCGTGAAGTTGTTGCCGCGCCGTGAAGTTGTTGCCGCGCCGTAATGGGTGTCTTCGTCGCGCCGTGATGGCCATGCCGCGCCGTGGAGAGGAAGTCTTGCCACGCCGTGATGGGAATGCAGCGCCGTGGAAATGGAAGTGTGTCGTGGAGATGGAGATGCAGCGCCGTGGAAATGGAAGTGTGTCGTGGAGGAGGCTCAGGTTGACTACATCACTTTGGTCTTGCGTTCATTCGAGCTCGTTCGGAAGTCGACTTAGATTTCGTTTTCCCTATGCGACGACAAAGCTCCCTACTACGTAATTAACCTCGTCAAATCAATTTCTTCCTCCATATTAAAACCGACCAAGGACTCAACCTGCACACCACAGACGAAGACATACCGAAAAACGATCGAAAAATACAGAAAATACTCGAGCTAAAGGAAAACACATAAAAAACTACGAAACGAGATAAAAATCAACAAAATACCTGATATGAGGGAAAAAAGGAAAAATAATAACAAAAAACGTAAAAAAAATGGGACAAAGAGCCCCCGATTGGGAACATCAAGGGGGTCGTCCGGCCCCCGATTGCGAACAGGAAGGGGGTCGTCCGACCGTTTAATGCAGACAACCCCGGGCGCGACCGAACCTACCTACCGGTTGCGATAAGCGGTCGGACAACCCTCTAGATTTAAAAGAAAAATCTAAAAAATCTTTAAAAACGAAAAAAAAAGAACATACCTTGCCAGAAATCGATCGATCCCTTGCTGATGTCCCCATGTTGTCGTGTCATTTTTTCAAAAAATTTTTGGAGGTCAAACAACTGTTTAAACGAGAGGGAAAGTGAGAGAGAGAGACATAGGGATAGAGAGTGGTTGAGACATATTTAAACGAATGTTTAAACGACTGTTTAGACATATTTATCAAGAATATTATTAGACGCTTTTATACATGTTTATTGAATTTTATTAAAAAAAATTAGGCCGACAAATTTTATGTACTTTTTCATAAATTAATTTTTTATGCAGCTTGAAACACTTCAAAATAGTACAAACTTCATCCTCGGTTCTCATGAATATTAATCATATAATTAGTGATTTCTTATATGAACAAACTGATGATATAATATCATTCGTGATAAATATGGTCATCTTGCACCTCTTTCAGTTTAAAAAATCAACTTAATATGAATATATATATAGAGGATTCAATGAGTACACTCCTTAAAATGAGTACACTCCTTAAAATGAGTCCACTCCTTAAAATATATATTAATTAAATAATAAAATAATTATTAGTTGACTCCGGCGTTGACCGTTGACTTTCGGCGTTGACTGTTGACTTCCGACGAAAAATTATTGACTTTCGACGTTGACCGTTGACTTCCGGTGTTGACTCTGGCGTTGACCGTTGACTTCCGGCGTTGACCCGTTGACCCCTAATATGCATTATATGTATGAAGTAAATATGCATCCAGTACTATGCATTTAATATGAACTAAATATACATGCGATATGAATTAGTATTACACATGCAGTCCTTATGAACTAAATATGCACCAATAATATCAACTAAGTATGCACCTGTTAGGAACTAAATATGCATCTGTTATGAACTAAATATGCATCATGAATGAACTAAATATGCAGCGAAAATTATGCAATAAAAATGTACATTTTATATAGGTAATTTATGATGAATATTTAGTTAATTTATTATGAATATTTAGGTAATTTATGATGCATATTTAGTTAATACGAAATGCATACCTGTTATATTTAAATTAAATATATAATAATATTCATATAATTAATTTATTATGCATATTTACTTAATTCATGATACATATTTAGTTGTTACGAAATGCATATTTAGTTCATGAACAGTGCATACCTATTTTATTTGAGATCCAATCATAACAATTTATTTGTGTTATTAATCAATTTAAAATTAAAATTAATTATATAATAAAAATCATTAATTATTATATTTAATTTAATTGTATAAAATGTATATTTTATTGCATATTTTCGTTGCATATTTAGTTCATTCCTGATGCATATTTAGTTAGTAAAATGTGCATATTTAGTACATAAACAGTGCATACATAGTTGATATTATTGGTGCATATTTAGTTCATAAGGATAACATATATAATTCATTTATGATGCATATTTAGTTCATACTAAATGCATATTTACTTCATACACAATGCATGCTAAGGGTCAAAGGTCAATGTTGAAAGTCAACGCCGGAAGTCAACGGCCAACGTCGGAAGTCAACGGTCAACGGCGGAAGTCGACAATTTTCAACGGAAGTCAACGCCGGAGTCAACGGTCAACGTCGAAGTCAATGGTCAATTGTCAAAATAATATTTAAATAATTAAAATAATAAAATAAAGAAATAAGTAATAAAAATAAAGAATTATTATTTAATTGAA
>CACSLK010024540.1:5608420-5620929 GCA_902706635.1 Striga hermonthica | reverse complement strand
AGTCATGATATTGATATTATTATTAATGTTTACTTTAGTATGAGTTTCTGCGGAGTTCAGTGTTTTAGGTACTCACGCTCCCACTATTATCATGTTTTTCAGGTCATGAAATCGGGACGGAGGAGTGAGATGACGGAGCTGTTTGGGACTATGATTATAAAGTTTAAATTGCCTAAGCTTTATGCTTATAAAATTTAAATTATGTTTTGTACAGTTTGAATTTGGCATAGCAGTGCCGTTATTATTTTCAGATAACTTGTTTTCACGAGCACGGTACTGCTATCCAACTTCACCACTACAGTTTCCGCTGATGGTTTACTGTTCGTCATTCTTAGTCAAATGAATCAGTCGGCGAACTAGTAGTTGGTTTTCCAAACCAAAAGTCCAGATTTTTCAGTCAGTTACGTAATTTAGTAGCACTCTGAATCAGTACTTCGCAATGTAAAATGTTTTATTTTGAATATAATTGTGAAAAGTGCACTCTGATATTTAAGGAAAAGCGGGGTGTTACAGTATATATATATATATAATAAAATAAAATAAACTATACAATTGTACAAAGGATACTCGGTTTTATGTCGGGAGCTCGGCATTCTTCCTCGATCAAATATAAGCGGGCTTGCCGAGACTGATGGTCTCGACATGATGCTTCCCAAATTCTCCGTCAAAGTAAGGTTTGACCCTTTGCCCGTTCACTACAAACAACTCGCCATTCGCGAGATTGCGAAGTCGGACGGCTCCAAGCGATAACATCTCATCTATGATATATGGTCTGCTCCATCTTGATTTGAGTTTTCCAGAAAAGAGACGGAGTCGAGAGTTGAACAAGAGTACCTTCTTGTCGGACACTAGGTGTTTCCGGACGATAGTGGCATCATGAAGCCTCTTTGTCTTTTACTTGTAGATTTTTGAGTTCTCGTATGCTTCGTCTCTCAACTCTTCAAGCTCCGAGAGTTGCATCATCCTCTCTTTCCCAGCGGCATCAAAATCAAAGTTCATCTTCTTAATGGCCCAAAATGCCTTGTGCTCAATCTCGATCGGAAGGTGGCATGCCTTTCCGTAGACAAGTCGAAAGGGGCTCATCCCCAAAACTCCCTTATAAGCCACGCGTTGGGCCCAGAGTGAATCATCGAGCCGGCTCGACCAATCTTTTCGAGACGAGTTCACCGTCTTCTCGAGAATGGTCTTGATTTGTTTGTTGCTCGTCTCAGCTTGCCCCGAAGTCTGTGGGTGATATGGGGTGGCCACCTTATGTGAAATTCCATACTTCTTCATCAATTTCTAAAACACCCGATTGCAAAAATGTTTGCCTCTGTCACTTACAATGGCCCATGGAAATCCAAACCTACTCAAGACATGACTTTGCAAAAACTTGATCACAGTGTTAGCATCACATGTCCTTGTGGGGATAGCCTCGACCCACTTGGACACGTAATCTACGACAAGAAGAATATACTCGAAACCAAAGGACTTGGGAAATGGTCCCATGAAGTCAATGTCCCACACATCAAAAATTTCAACTTGCAAATTGTTCACAAGGGACATCTCATTCCTTGGGCCAATATTCCCAATTCTTTGACAACGATCACAAGAATTGCAAAATTCATGAGCATCTGTAAAAAGTGTAGGCCAGAATAAACCAGATTGGAGAACCTTAAAGGCGGTCTTTCGACTTCCATAATGTCCTCCACAATGAAGCTTGTGGCAAAAGGTGAGGACGTCCAACTGCTCTTCTTCGGGCACACACCTCCGAAAGATTTCATCTTTTCCCGTCTTGAAATGGAATGGGTCGTCCCAAAAATAGCTCCTACACATCAAAACAAACCGTTTTCTCTCTTGGGAAGAGAGGTTAGCCAACAAAACAACATCTGACAAATAGTTCACTATGTCTGCATACCAAGGCACACTAACCACTTCATTCGCATGCTCATATGGAAAATCATCATTTATGCCTACATGCTCATGCAATGCAAGTAAAGGGTCAGAGGGAATAATGCGAGACAAATGATCAGCTACAACATTTTCACACCCTTTTCTATCTCTAATCTCTACATCAAATTCTTGCAAAACAAGAATCCACTGAATTAGTCTAGGTTTCGATTGTGTTTTACTCAAAAGATACCTAAGAGCTGCATGATCAGAATGCACAATCACTTTAGACCCCAAGATGTAAGATCTAAATTTTTTAAGGGAAAACACAACAGCTAATAGCTCTTTTTCAGTGGTCGTGTAATTCAATTGGGCACCATTTAGGGTCAAGCTAGCATTATAAATTACATGAAGCAATTTATCAACTCGTTGGCCCAAAACGGCTCCCACAGCCAGGTTCGATGCATCACACATAATCTCAAATGGCAAAGACCAAATAGGGGCAATCACAACGGGAGCAGTCACAAGCTTATTTTTTAATATACCAAAAGCATCTAAACATGCATCATCAAATACGAATGGCACATCATTGGCAAGCAAGTGACACAAAGGCTGGCTGATTTTTGAAAAATCTTTAATAAATCGCTTATAAAAGCCAGCATGACCCAAAAAACTCCTAACACCTTTCACATTCACAGACGGGGGAAGTTTTTCAATAACATCAACTTTTGCTTTGTCAATCTCAATCCCCCGACTAGACACCACATGACCTAGCACAACTCCACTAGTCACCATAAAGTGATTTTTCTCCCAACTCAATGTCAAATTAGACTCAATACACCTCTCAAGCACACGAGATAAATTATGGAGACAATCAGGAAATGAAGTGCCAAATATAGAGAAGTCATCCATAAATACTTGTAAGCAATCCACGAGCATGTCGGAGAATATGGAGAACATGCACCATTGGAAGGTTCTGGGTGCATTGCACAGGCCGAAAGGCATACGTCTAAAAGCAAATGTGCCGAATGGGCACGTGAAGATTGTCTTGGGCTGGTCCTCTGGAGCTATGGCTACTTGGTAGTATCCCGAGAGTCCGTCGAGGAAGCAATAGAACTGGTGGCCCGAGAAACGATCGAGAATCTGATCAATGAACGGCAATGGAAAATGGTCCTTCTTGGTTACGACATTGAGTCGCCGGTAGTCAATACACATCCGCCACCCGGTAGTAATTCGGGTGGGGACCATCTCTTTCTTCTCATTCTCGATCACCGTGATGCCCCCTTTCTTCGGCACCACATGGATGGGACTGACCCACTCACTGTCGGCCACTGGATAAATGAGCCCCTCGGAGTAGAGTTTCAACACTTCTTTTTTCACCACCTCCATCATGTTCGGGCTGAGTCGTCGCTGGCTATCCCGAAATGGCTTAGCACCCTCCTCCAAAACGATCTGGTACATGCAAGTGGAAGGGCTAATCCCCTTAATGTCACCTAAGCCCCAACCAATGGCCTTCTGATTCTTCTTGAGGACACTAACCAGTTCCCTCTCATCGTCCCAGTTAAGCTCGACAAAGATGATAACCGGCTTTTTCTTCTCATCATCAAGGAAGACGTACTTGAGGTGACGAGGTAACTCTTTCAACTCTAGCGTCGGTGGGGCTTTCGATCTCGGCTCTTCGACCCCCATCAGCTCGATAAACGGTCCTTATTCCTCTTCGAGATCGGGCATCAACCTCTCTTCCAAGTCTCGTATGGTCCTCTCTTCGATGAGTGGGTCACTGATATCAATGAACGTGCACTCCTCCACATAGTTCGCCGAAGGGCCAGATGTGGCCTCCCGGACAGAGATTGACACGGACTCGCCCAGGACCGTCATGTTCAAGGTCCCATTTTTCACTTCAATGAGCGTATTAATGGTGGCCATGAATGGTCGGCCCAGAAGAATGGTATGGTCTTTCCCGTTCTCATGCACGTCCCCCACATCGAGTACCACAAACTCCACCGAGACTATGAGTTTCCCCACTCGAACAAGGGCATCTTGCACCATCCCCCTTGGGGTATCGAATCGAACGATCGGCTAGCTGTAAGCACATACGAGTGGGTCTCAAATCTCCTAGGCCGAGCCGCTGAAAGATAGAGGATGGCATTAGATTGATTCCCGCTCCGAGGTCAAGCATCACTGAAGCTTCTTTCCAATTCCCGAGAGCAATCTTTATCACGAAACCCCCAGGGTCTCGTTCCTTCTTAGGCAAATCATGTTGCATAGCACTTGCTGCTTCGTAGACCACCACTTTCTCCCCATCTCCGAACTTTCTCTTCTTCGTGACCAAGTCTTTGAAAAGTTTCACGTACGATGGCATATTTTTTATCACCTCTAGAAGAGGCAAGTTGACGTTGACCTTCGAGAGCATGTTGTACAAGTCTCGGAATTGCCGTTCCTGCTTCCCACCCAAAAGTAGGCTTGGGAAAGGAATGCGTGGCCTGTACGGGTTTGGGGATTTGTGAAGCGATGAACTCTCTGTCGGTTTTCCTGAATCGGTTTCTGTGCTCTTCGCGCTCTCTTCGGACTCTTTGGGCTGGTCGGTTGGTTTGGGGTCATCAGGCTCGGGCATTCTCACTTTGTTGTCCACTTCCTTCCCGCTCCTCAATACTGTTATCGCCTTTGCTTGCTCGGGCTGGCTAGGAAGTTTCTCTTTGTCAGACTCGGCTTCCACGTTCCCGACTCTCGTGGAAAGTTGGCCCACTTGCTTCTCAAGACGCTTAATCGATGAATCTTGGTTCGTGATAAACTGAAGGATCTTGTCCAGCTTGTCATCTTGGTTCGACGAGCTCGATCCAGACCCTTGGGCTGGCTGTTGTGGTTGTTGTTGTTGTTGGATTCAATCAGATAGAGCGCACGCCTACTTCGTTGGCCCCGAGGTCTGCCCCCCAGCACCTTTCTTCCCCGGGTCATCCTGCTTCTTAACTGCAAAGACTTCTTCCATGCGTATGTATTTTCCTGCTCGCTTCATCAGCTCCGTTAGTGTCTCGGGCAAAAGACCTGGTTCCTAAACGGGTCAACTTATGTGTAGAGCCAAAAAGTGACTCTTTCTAATCTTCGATAGCATAAAGGTGGGCACCTGCGAAACTACATCTCTTAAGAATCCCCACTGATAGAATGAGGAGGGACAATTGCTTTATGAAAAGTGATAGCGGATGCTGGGGAAACCATTAGGAATGCTCAACCCTACCGGGCTTGGGCCCATATCCTTGATCAATGGACGCGACGCTAGTTCCTACTTCCACGAAAGCTGGATTGCCAAACAATGAGAACAATAACAATAAAAAAAAAGAAAACAATATGAGAAAAGAAGACAAATGGATCCGCGAAGGTTTAATTACTGAATCGCTTCGCAACGGCATGTTCCGAGTTCAGTTAGATAATGAAGATGTGATTCTAGGTTATATTTCCAGAAAAATCCGGCGTAGAGTGGCTCTAGTTTACGGCCAGATGAATTAACCACCGGGAGCTCGTATGAGAGTTGCGACCCGAAGGCAGATCGAGGGAAAAGAGGGGAGTTCTCGGTCTCATACAAAATACCAAACGTGAAACAACTTGGGCAGGGAAGGCCCCGGAGTCAGCATCTGACTTTAAGCTACTAGCTCGGATGGGGGATGAAGTTGGGACGGGGTTGCTGCTGCATGAGGTTTAGACAGGGCTGCTGTTGGTTAAAGTTTGGACGAGGTGGTTGGAGGGTGTTGTTGTTGTTGGGCCACGAGAAATGTGGGTGATTCCTCCACCCTGGATTGTACGTGTTGGAGTAGGGGTCATTGGATGTCGGTTCTGATAACCTTGGAGGGCATTAACGTCTGCATACTGTTCTCATACCTCCTGGTCAAACGCTGATGGGCACACCTCTGATCTATGCCCCTGAACTCCACATGCCCCGTATGCGTCTACTGCCATGGTGTGCATTGACTGGCCTCCTCGTGCATTCATTAGCCGCATTTGCTCTGTGAGTTCGGCTATTTGATGGGCCATCATGTCTTGAGCAGGAGATACCACGTTTACCACGACCTTCTTCCCTCGATTGCTCTTTTGAGACGAGTTAGCACTCATCGTCTGAAAAATAAATCATACATCTCTTCGGCCGTCTTCGCACCGATGTCTCCCCCCGCAGTGTTGTCAACCATATATTGCAAATTCTGGTTGAGGGATTCGTAGAAACAATTCATCAAAAGACCCGGCGAAAGATTGTGGTGAGGGCACTGCCGCTGGAGATCCTTGAATCGCTCCCAGGCCTCGTGAAGAGGCTCACTCGATAGTTGGGCAAACGAGACGATCTGTGACCGGAGCTTCTGAGTCTTCTGATGGGAGTAGTACCTCCCAATGAACTTCATGTAAACTTCGGTCCAGGTAGTCAGAGATGCCGGTGCAAGTGTCATGAACCAGGCTTTGGTCCGGTCTTTCAATGTCTCGGGGAAGCACCTCATCTTCAATTTATCCTCGTTCAGCCCGTTGAGAGGAAAGGTGTTGAGGACATTGTAGAACTCCCGGATGAAGTTAAGTGGGTCTTCTCTCGGGAGCCCATGGAATGCCGGCAGCTGGTTGTAGTTAATCATCTTCAACTCATAATTTCGTGCGGGATCTGGCAAACGGATGCACGAAGTGACTGGCCCGATGACCGGCTGGGCTAAGGTTCGGAGGGTGTTACGAGGTGGTTGTTGCTGTTGTTCACCCATGTCGAAATTGCTGCCTTCTGACGATTTCGGGGAGTGCTCGTATCTTTCGTTAGATTCGAGAGTCAGTTCTTCCAGAAGCTCCCTCAGGCTCTCGTTGATTGATTTATTGATCGAAGATAACAATTTGCGTCCACTCTTGGTACGCATACACTAAGTCCAACAAGGTTACGAGCACCAATGATAAAAAACAAAATAAAAACAAAATTAAACAAGAACTAACACCTAGCAAATAAAAAGAAAACAAGAGAAACACGGAAAACAAAATGAATAGGCGCGCAAAATAAGTATTAAACCTTCCCCAGCAACGGCGCCAATTTGTTGAAAGTATTTTTACCGGAGTTAAATCAAAAGATTCGACATCGGGTCATATCACTCGAGGAAGGTCAGCTGGATTATTTTGTATGATTATTCAAACACAAAAATAGAAAATAAAAGAAGTGAAAATCCTAAACATTCTAATTTAATTGTTTAGAGTTTCGATTATTAGCTACGAATTTCAAAGCAATTTAATACAGAAATTCAAAAGCAAACGGATTAACTTGATTATAAAGAAGGTAAGGAGTCGGGGACAATCGTTTTCGGTTCTTGACCCAATTACCGGGCAATCAATTGCTCGGTTAAGGGGTTTGAATCGCCTACTCGTATGGAGGTTCACCTTCAATAACTTTTCGTAACAAGAAGGTGGACATACACGAGCAACTCATCAAACCCTACAACACATAGACAATACAATAACGAACAAGTCTATTCCAAACGAGCCTAAATTGACCGAGTCTCCCCTTTCGGTTCCAAACATCAATTGATTAGGTTAGATTGGTGATCAATCAACTAACCCTAGGATTCGCACAACTCGCAAGGATTGAACAATTATCAAACACGTAATTGAAAACGAACCGAAACAACCGTTCCCTATCCATAACTTATGGAATTAACCACTCATTTCAATCTCAACACAAACATTCACAATAAAAGAAGCCATCACATTCATGTATAAGATGAAAATAAAAGCTTACGATTAATACCAAATCCAATGTCAAAAGGACAACGAGAAAACCGAATCCAAAAGCTAGAAAACGAGTTCTTCAATCTTAAAATCCATTCATCCAAGATGAAAAACAAGCGAAATTATGTTTTGGCAACGAAAAACTAAAAAAAAAACGAAGTCAGAATGTGTGAAAATCTGCCCTAGACTCGATCATAATCAGCCTCCATTTGAAATCACGAAAATCCCGCAGCTGTTACAAAACAGACGTTAGCGGCGCTAACCTTCCTTAGTGCCGCTAAGCTTCGTTAGCTGCTCCCCTCTGGCCCCGTTACGCATCAAAACGGCGCTATCCATTATGGCCTTAGCGGCGCTAAGGCCTGGAAAAATCAAAGTTGTGGCTTTTCCTCGGTTCGCGTGTTCGTCCATGTCGCTCAGGTACTGCCCAAGCTGGAGACTCGATCCTCGCATGCTTGGGTCCACAAAATGATGCTCGAACAATGCACTTCCCTTCTTGTCAGAATGTTCGTCGATCCGGTCAACCTAAAACCTGGAACCACCACAACCGGAAAAACACGAAAAACAAAGAAAATTGGAAAGAAAACAAGGAAAATACTAAACAAGCCAAAATAAAGATAGAAGCAAGAAACGACAAAAAGGGGACCGAAAATACCTAAGAAAAGACCTAAAACGGGGGAAACGACACACAAAATATCAACGAAAATAGCAACAAAAACGGGACAAAAAATCACTAAAAGTGGTTTTTTTTTTCATCGAGCCCAATTTTTAGCAAAAATGCATCCTTCGTACCAATAAGAGAGATGACAGTCGCCAAAAAAAAAAAAAGGAAGAAAGAAAATTTGCGGCTAAAGATGGGGTTTGATCTGAAAATGAGCGAGAGACAAACAAAAATTTTGGGAGAAAGTAAAGGCTTTCAATCATTTACAAGAAATAAAGTATTAAATTATTAAGTGTAATAATGCAAGAACTTGAAGGCAAAAAGGGTAATACATATCTATAATAGTTACGTGTCAAAATGATAGGAAACCTGTCATATAAAAAAATAATAAAAGGTACAGTGCAAGCACTGCGTTATATTGAATAAAGAGACTTAGATATATATGTAAGGGAGAGGAAACAAAGTAATATTGTAGGGAGTGCAGAGTAAAAAGAAAAACCTAGGAACTGACAAGGAAGTTGAAATAAGGATTTTGGATTTAAGTCCAATTAACTCTATTTTTAACTCAATCTTAATATTTTCAATATTACTATATATGTGTATTTGCACAAATATAAATAAAATATTATGAATTATGTATATGCATATAATATTAAATTAATAAGTTTTATTTTATTGAAACACATAATTACAACCGACTAATTAGTCGAAATAGGAGGACTAAACAAGGCAACCTAGATACCACAAAATACACTACAAGACCAACAAGAAAATAAAAAACTCCGCGTAGGAGAATAACAAGCTCCTCATGGGAAAATAACACGCTCCTCCTAAAGAGGAGAAAACAAAACACAACCCACAAAACAAGGATGAAACACACACACATACATAAACTAACAAAAGCAAACCCGACGCGAACCAAAGCAAAACTACTAAACAAAATCCCTCCTCACCATCGACGAGCAAAGTCGCAAGCCACCATGCAGCCAACCGCTAAGAGCCGTCACCCGATGAACTGAGACCCGATTTAGAGCACTAAGCCTGAAACTGCAGCAAAGGATTAACAATACTCAACCCCCAAACATGTGGTCTCAAGAGGCAGACTGCCCACAGGCCAGCACACCAAAATCAACTCCAAACCTCCACCCTACTCTCTTACCAGCAACTAATGTATTACAACCCCCGTATCCACCAACCAACAATATGGGCGGAGCCCTTCTCCCAACCCCAAGAGCAACGGAGAACCAGGGGGCAGAGCACCAATGAATCTAATCCCAGTGAAGCTAGTAGACGAGCACCAGAGCCGAAACACCCACCTCTGGAAGGAAACCACCCGCATCAGCAGAGAGACGGAGGAAACAAATGAGAAACATGTACTAACGTTGGAGCCGTCCACTAGTCTGTGTTTAGTTAAAGAAAATCCGCCCAGCTCATTCATCACCTTGTCGGAGCCTCCACAGACCGATTGGAAACACGAAACGAACGATGAAACCCAACAGCCGAGAGTCCCTTGAAATAATGGTTGGAAGTTTACTTTATAGTCAATGGTAGTTGTGTCGACAACAAAGACTGAATATATGACAGTTGTTGAAGTTGTGAAGAAGGCAATTTGTCTTCAAAGTTCCCTTGAAGAATTGAGAGTTGGTCAGAAGCACATCATAGTGTATTGTGATAGTTAGAGCTCTATTCACTTAATTAAAAATTAAGTACTTCATTCAATAATGAATCATATTGATGTTCATCATCAATTGTTGCAGATAATTCTATAAGATTAAAATGTTCATCATCAGGACGACGAAGGTAGTGCCATCACTCAATTTTGAACATTTAGACTTGAACAACATGATATATATTTGAGATGAGGCCAGAGAGACGCATTTTGAGTCACCGTCGACAGTTGGATTGAGTAGTTGGAATGAGAACAAAATAATTATTAGATTTTTAACTTACTTTTTTGTTCCACATCAGATTTGTAACAAAGATGCATAGGGTGCTTTTAGTATAAACATGTCTCCTTCTTTTGAGTTACAATTGCACCTTCTTGCAGTATCATGTCTTATAAGGAAACCATCAAGGAAACCCTAATTTGTTATTTAATCACAATTATATTTTGTCCGTGTGACTAGTGAAATTGATGTTGCGGTTGCCAATGCCCGAAGACATTGATTGAACTCTAATATCAATTTCGTGTGTTATTTCCTTACTTGTAATTAATTTTCTTATTTATTTATGTTCATTTATTTTCGTTTGTAGCCGCGTTTGTTCCTATTCTTTTTAGGGAAGTTTTTGTATCCAATGTATTTGTGGTGATACTCAACATAAGTAGGGGCGTTGGGAGGGGCAGGTTAGATCGGGCTCTAGCCTAGTCTTAATTTTTGTGTGTTTTAAGTATGTAGTAGCAAAAGTTATTTTAGCTCATGGAAAGTTTTTTGCCTGAAATTTACTCTAGGTTAAACCTACCAATTATATATAAGGACATGGTTCTATTCTCTTCGTACACATTTTTTCTTGGTCGTAAGGGCTAAAATTATTATTTTTTCTTCTTCATTTTTATATTTGTTTGGTTAAATAGGATCCATATTAAGTTACTTTATTAAAGAAATTATTTATTTAATATTATTTCTTACTTTATATATAATATACGTCCATCACTTATTATTTTCACATATGATATTTTGAAATAAAAAGTCGACAACTTCAATCTCATTTATTTTTGTAATTATATTTAACTAATTTACATGTAAATCTTCATAGTTTCAGTGACATATCATATAATCAATGTGTTAGGTTGACCGTTGTAAATGGTTCCCCGCCTCATAGTAGTATTTACAATAAAAATATAAAAGTTTCTAAGTAGAACTCAAGTAGACGAGAAGAAATTATTATTTATATTATAAACCAAAAAAAAGCAAATCATTAAGAAATAGAGAAATTATTATTTTTTATATTATAAACCAGAAAAAAAAAAAAGCAAATCATGAAGAAATACACGAGAACTTATGTTAAATAAAGACTAGAAAGTGTAACAATTGATGATTTTAATTTATAAAAACATGTCATATTTTTATTAATTTATTTACCGTTCATCTCACTATGCATTTCTTGTAATTTACATTAAATACTTGAGAAAAATATTTTCATATAGACTTTTCTACACATAGTATTACTTGTGTTGTTCGAACCAAATTGAGTTAAATACGATGTGTTCGAATTCATACTCGTTTAAAATGAGTATGTTTGACTCGATTCATTTAATATATTTAACTCAACTTTAACGAACCAATTGAGTTATCTTGCTAACAACTTGATTTTAATAAAAACTTGACATATTATGTAGCAGTCTAGGGGTAAAATAAATTTCTGGCTACACCCTGAACATAAGTGAACATTATGTAAATATAATCTAATCCATTAAATATATTTTAGTGAAAACTTACATGTCCTGTAAATTTTAATATGTGATCCATTATTAAATTATACTTTTTTACTAAAATACGTGGGTCACCTTACATAGTACGAGTAATTTCTATTTTCTTTTTTAATTTCATGTCAATATTATTTTTGATCATATGATTGGCTCCTTGAATTTTTGAATAATTTGCATTAGATACACGAGACTTGTTATAAATATATATATATATATAAGGGATCATATGAGAAAAGGAGATAGTGAAAGAAATGAGAATAAATATACACCATAAGATCTGCCAGATTAACGATTAAGATGGGGTCACAAGTGTTGACCACGCAGAATTAGACGGTGGCATTGTCGTAATTTATGTGTAAAATTAAGGTATTTTTTCTATAACAAAGGGCACAAGCGTAATTACATGTGTGAAGACAAATCCTGCAGTGGGCTCCACCACCATCCAAAACTCATTCATTTTCACTCATCTTTTTCTCTACCCGATGTGCATCTATCTTTCTCCCTCTCCCCCACTTACCATCTCTATCACTCTCTTTCTCTCACCCGATCTGCATCTCTCTCTCTCTCTCCCCCACTTACCATCTCTATCTCTCTTCTCGCTCAATATTTCTCTCGCTTCTCGAGAATAACAGGTTCGCCGGTGTGAAGATCCCAACTGCGACCTTATGGCAATCATCAGCCGCCGGTGTATCGATCGGAAATAAATCATCCGACGATGTCCGATGAAGATGGAGAAGGCGTCGGCGTTCAATCTCTGTTGTTGTCCTCGGAGGAGGCGTTGTGGTTCTGGAAGGGCTGGAGGCGGTGGGGATGGTCTGATGGGGACTC
>CACSLK010024540.1:5593139-5604924 GCA_902706635.1 Striga hermonthica | reverse complement strand
GAAATGGCAGAAGTTGCGTGCAGCTTTCCGGTCACACTTTATCGGTGCCCAAATCTGTCTTATTCCGAAAGAATCGATTACCAACATTGTGCAAAAGGACGACAAGACTGTTAAAGACTACGTGGCTCGGTTCAACGACCGAATTCAGAACATGGAACCCTGTCATCCTAAAACTTTGTTAGTAACAGCTATTGCCGGACTGAAGCCCAATTCAATGTTTCGTTGGACCTTGTGTCAAAACAAGCCTGCTACATTTCAAGAGTTTCTTGTGCGAGCTCAACAGTTCATTATTGCTGAAGAATCCATGTCGGTTCCTAGTTTCGACTTCTCGGTGAAAGAAAGCAAGGCTGAACCGGATACTAAGATGAAGAACAAGAAGAACTTTGGGAAAGCACAATTTCGGAACTCCTCTAAAGGATATGAAAATACTCCAGAGTCTCGGGCTGCTCGTGATCAGTATTCAGACAATGTCAGGACAGGTTATCATGCCGTTTATTCCGCCGGAGCAGCCACCATATATGAAGAACTGAAAGGGAAGGGAATTATACCAAACCCGAGGCCTGTGAGAACTCCCGAAGACAAGTTGTATAAAACTCGGTACTGTGCGTACCATAAGTCTCCAGGACACAATACCGATGAGTGTCTCGGTCTTTTGTCGGCACTCTTACGTTTAATCGGGCAACCCCAGCTTCAAAAGTTTCGAAATTTTGATAACCGCCGGAAAGGAAGGCCCTTGGATCTTTCAGACGACGAAGATGAGGACAACCGACCTGCTAACCAGAAAAGAGCTCATGCAAACGATAAGGAAGTTTTTATGTTTTCTACTCATGTCGGAACTTCGGCCGACAACCACAGGAAACCTAAGATATATGATCCCGCAGATTTTTTACATTGCATACCTCGAGTCAACTCCAATAACAAACAGTTAGATACGTCTCGACGGAAAGTCAAAGCTTATGCTCGGGAAGCACAGAATGCCGAGAAACGAGTCATGAATGTTGATCTTCGAAATACCATCAACAAATGGAATTGCCCTATCACGTTCAGTATTGAAGACGCTAATTTATTCGCTCATCCTCATTCCGATGCTCTTATCATAACCGCCCCGATTGGGGGGATTCCTGTTCATCGGATCTTGGTCGACACAGGAGCTTATTCAAGCATTTTAATGCTCCGCACCTTCAAGAAATTGGGTTTGGACCCAACAGACATTAGACCGTGTAACGATCAGATTCAAGGTTTCAATGGAAGCATTTCTTGCCCTGTTGGCGAAATATTGCTCCCTATTCGGTTTGGTGGCTTTGGGCCGAAATCCAAGATCATTATGGAAACTTTCAAAGTCTTGGATGTCCAAAACGAATATAATGCTGTAATAGGACGAACCGCACTTTATAAACTTCGTGCTGCTGTGTCAATTTTTCAAAGTTCCCCACCATTGAAGGAGAAGGCACTCATTACGGAGATCAACGAGAAGCCCGAAGTCTGATGTTGCTCTCAACCTCGCCTAACTTTCATATGATTGAAGAACGGGATTCTAATAACTTCGTTGAGCCGAGTGATTCAATTCTTGATACTGAAAGAACTGATCAGTTCATCCCGGATACCGACATGCCTCAAACAGATACCGACTTGCCGCTTGTTGATACCGACGTCCCTATGACGTTGGTTTTACTTGAAACATCAACTAAAATCCTCGATCAAGAACAAACTTTTCATGAAAGAAACATAGAAATGCATGAAGATATGGACCCAAGGATGCAGTTCAAAGATGGAAGTCATCACGTCCGGGCGGAACCCGTTGAAGATATCGAAATCATTTACGTGGACAGGTCGGCTCAACAGAAATCGCTGCGTATTGGGGCCAACCTGCAAGAACCCATTCGGTCAAGTTTGATTCAGTTTCTCCAGTCAAACACTGATGTGTTCGCTTGGAAGCATGAAGACATGAAAGGGATCGACCCACAGAAAGCATGCCATCGTCTCAATTTGGACAAAACTGTCAAACCCGTTATTCAGAAACGTCGGAAATTCGGCCCAGACCGCCAGAAGGCCCTTGAAGAAGAAGTAAACAAGCTCATAGATAATAAATTTGTCAAAGAAGCCAAGTACCCGACGTGGATATCGAATCCTGTTTTGGTTAAGAAAGCCACCGGCTTTTGGCGTCTCTGTATAGATTTTTCAGACTTGAATCAAGCGTGCCCGAAAGATAGCTATCCCATTCCGCACATTGATTACATGGTAGATGCTACGTCGGGACACCAACTTATGAGTTTTCTGGATGCCTATTCAGGCTATAATCAGATTCCCATGCATCCTGATGACGCTGAACATACCTCGTTCTATTCAGCTCGAGGCCTTTATTGCTATGTCATGATGACTTTTGGATTGAAGAATGCAGGGGCCACATATCAGAGATTGGTCAATAAGATGTTTGCTCGCTTAATCGGCCATACAATGGAAGTTTATGTAGACGACATGTTAGTGAAGTCGGAACAGGCCTCTGACCATATCGCCCATCTCTCGGAAGTCTTCGATATACTCCGAGAATATTCCATGGTGCTTAACCCCAAGAAGTGTACTTTCGGAGTTGGATGAGGGAAGTTTCTAGGATACATGGTGAGTCAGAGAGGGATCGAAGCCAATCCCGCCAAGATTCAAGCCATACTTGACCTAGCTCCCCCGACATCTCTCAAAGGTGTCCAATCTTTAACTGGTCGACTGGCAGCCCTTAATCGGTTCATTTCAAAGTCTACGGATCATTGCAAGCCATTCTTTGACGCTATCAAAAAGAAGAAACCATTTGAATGGACCACGGAATGCCAGAACGCTTTTGACAACATTAAAGAAGTTCTTTTGCGATTACCAACGTTGCAGAAGCCACTTCCTGATGAGCCTTTGTATTTGTACCTTGGTGTAAGTAACGTTGCCGTTAGTGCTGTTCTCATACGACAAGATGGGCTTCAACAGTTTCTGGTGTATTATGTTAGCAAGGCTTTACATGATGCTGAATTGCGATATCCGCATATGGAGAAGCTGGCCTATGCTCTGATCATCGCTGCGCGGAAGTTGCGCCCATATTTTTTGGAGCATTCAATTGTTGTGTTTACGACATACCCTCTCCGACAAGTCCTTCACCGACCTGACACGTCGGGAAGAATGATTTAATGGGCGATAGAGTTGGGACAGTTTGATATCCAGTATCGGCCGCGAACCGCTATCAAAGCCCAAGTACTGTCTGATTTCATTGCTGAATTTACTCCCACTGTCGACTCATCCATTGAAGATCCGACGTGGACTCTCTACATTGACGGATCGTCCACTGCTATGCGAGCTGGAGGAGGGATCGTCTTGGTTACTCCTGATCAGCAAGTGTTTTGTTACTCTGTGGCATTTACCTTCCCGGCCACTAACAACGAAGCCGAGTACGAGGCCCTCTTATCAGGTTTACACTTTGCCGAATCCATGAATGTTTCCTCTCTCCGGATATTTTCCGACTCTCAGTTACTAGTCAGCCATATCAATGGTACTTATGAAGTCAAAGAACCACGGTTGTTGCCTTATTTTGATCTCGTTAAAAAGAAGCTGGCACGGTTTAAAATGACGTTGGAGCATATACCTCGGTCATCCAATATTCAGGCAGATGCTCTTTCACGATTAGCCTCATCAACCGACTTGAATAATGTTGAGTTCGTGCAAATCACCCAACAGGCGACTTCATCAACAGTCTCTACCGATGTCATCATGGTTGACGCTGCCCCATTAACTTCAGATCCTACATGGATGGATCCGATCATTGATTATCTTCAAACCGGGGCCTTACCTGAAGACCCGAAAGAAGCTCGCGCCCTTCGTATTCGTGCTGCTCATTACACTATTGATCAAGGGACGTTATATAAACGTGGGTATTCTACCCCATTGCTCAAATGTTTGTCAGAGGTTGAGGCTCAACGAATCCTGCAAGAAGTACACGAAGGAGTCTGCGGTACTCACCAGGGAGCTCAAACTTTGTCTCACAAAATCCTCCGACAAGGCTACTACTGGCCTACCATTAGGAAAGATGCTACAGATTGGGTGCGACGGTGCCATAAGTGCCAAATATTCGCTCCCAACGTTAACCAACATCCTGAACTTCTTAAGTCGATATATAGTCCATGGCCGTTTGCAAAATGGGGAATTGATTTGATCGGCCCACTTCCAACAGCAAAAGGGGAAGTTCGGTTTGCTATTTTAGCCGCCGATTATTTCACCAAGTGGGTTGAAGTTGAGCCCCTTGTAACCATCACAGAGCAAAAAATGGTGGATTTTGTATGGAAATCAATCGTTTGTCAGTTTGGAATTCCCAACTCCATTATAACCGACAACGGTCGTCAGTTTGAAGGCAAGCGATTTGAAAGTTTTTGTGAAGATTACGGCATCAAGCATTTCTTCTCGTCACCTTATCACCCACAAGCTAATGGACAGATAGAAGCCGTAAACAAGATTATCAAGAATGGCCTGAAAACTCGACTTGAAGCTGCAAAAGGATCATGGCCCGATGAATTGCCTGCCTTATGTCCTCTGGTCTTATCGGACGACGACGAGAAATTCAACTGGAGAAACTCCGTTTTCGTTAGCTTACGGAACTGAAGTCGTGATACCGGTTGAACTTGCCTCTCCGACATATCGAATCACTCACTTCTCCGAAGAAACCAACCCAGCAAACTTGAAAACCAGTCTCGATTTGGTCGATGAATTACGGGCTGACGCCGAAGTTCGTAATGCCGCTTATAAACGACGAAGTGAAAAATACATAAATTCAAGACTCAAGCCACGCTCATTTATCAAATGAGACCTTGTTTTGAAAAGAGTCACTGGCGCCAATGTCGGCCCGTTACAACCAAAGTGGGAAGGACCCTTTAAAGTAAATCGTCTGATCTCTAATGGCACCTACCGACTTGAGACGTTAGACGGTGTTCCCCTTCAATATCCCTGGCACACGACATATCTGAAGAAATACTACCAGTAAACCTTATGGCCAAGGTTCTGTCCCTGACATGTAAAAAAGCTTTTGTCCTACTTCTGTACAAGAACCATGTTTTGCTATCAATAAAGTTTGTGTGACGAACCCCTGTAATTTGTTCGACCACTCGGACCACAATAAATCGGTCCTCGTTGCTAAGGCTAAACGTGTTTCATACCCTGAAGATGGTATGACCTAGCCAAACGTAGCAAAGTCGGATACTTCCAAGCCCTGAAGATGGTTTGGGGAGGCTTACGCTCTATAATATCAAATCCCGACGTTGATTTGATGAACTCGCAATAAGTATTTTCAGTAAAAAGCAAGTCTTTTATGACTTGTCCGAATAAAGGGTTTGCGGATGTCGGACAAGCTATAAATTATGCCGACACCCAAAAATTTAATCAAAAAATTGATATCAAATCCTGACGTTGATTTGATCAACTAACAATAAAATTCTTAAGTTCTTTGAGACGTTCAAGGACTTACGCGATAAATATTTCCAATAAAAGGCAAGTTTATTGTAACTTGTTCTGATAAGATTATTGATGTCGGAAATACTGTAAGACTACGCCGATGTCAGTAATTCATATAGATTACCACACTAATGTTATGTCAGAAACTTTAATCTGATGAATACTTATTCACTTTTTCCGACATACTCTGACTTGTCACAATGATAAGTCACGGTAAAGCATTCATAAAAATATTTCATTCATCAAACATTAATATTTCATTCCAAAATCAAATATTGTCAATACATCCCCAGAAAAAGACAAACAAACGACAAAACAAATTAAAAACATCAATTTTCTTTGGTCCCTGACGATGACGCCCCTCCTACATTGGAAAATTGAGGATTCTCGGTCTCAGCCTTGTCCTTGTCAACAGCGTCCATATGTTCAATTAACCTTTGGCCTAAGCGCTGAATGACGTCCTCTTCCTTCTCTTCCAATGCTCGGACGACATCGCTTTCTTTAATTATGACGACGTCATCATCTTCATGCAAAACACGATCATCGTCAGAAGGGACTGGGTCAGTTACCCAACCTTTAGCTTTGGCGTCATCTTCCGCCACTTTGCGTGCCGCATAACCGATAACCGCGCCCAAAAGCTCCTCGTCGGACAGACCCTCGAATGTTTCATTGACAAAGGCCTCAGCGATCGTCTCCACACATATGTTAGCCATTTCAGGCTTCTTGGCCTTCTCTACTTCGAGGACCATATCGATAAATGACCGGCAGATCTTTGCCTTGCGCTCCTCCGACAAGGGAATCATATCCAGTTCCAACATCCGACGTTCTTTTTGCTTCAGAAGTCAGTCAGCAAAGTCTCTTTCATCTTGGTCGGCCGGAATGTGGGCATTCTTCATCTCAGGATTGAAACCGTATTTCTCCATCTTGTGAAGAAGGAAAATACGCAGCTCATCTATGGTGTATACGCCGCTTTCCACTCTGTCAATCACCCAGCGTAAGGCTAAGGCGGCGTTCAATTCTAACTCCCATTCCGTCACCGCATTGACATCAGATGTGTTGTCGGACTCGGCCACCGACTTCTTGCCGACTTCGATACCCTCTTGGAATTTGAGCTCGGCGGCGGCAATCATCTCTTGACGGAGCTTGTTCATGGCCACTTCATGAGCTTCACGACTTCGGATCAGCTCAGCATCCTTATCGGATCGATCCTTGCGGACAGCCTGAAGCTCAGCCTTCAACCTTGTCAGCTGCTCGTCTTTCTCCTTTGCGACATCGGCAACTTTGGCCAACTGAACCGACAAGAGGTCATGGGCCAGCATAAGATTCTCTCTCTCAGTTTTAAGTGTGCCCACCTCGGTTTGTGCTGCCTGCAACTGGACATCTCTTTCCGACATCAACATTTCATAACGAGATTTTTCGTCCTCTAAGGAAGCAATTGCACCTTCCTTCAAACTTAGCTCGTGTTGCTTCTCATCGAGCTCGTGAACTCGCCCCCGATAACTCTCCTCGGCTGCAATGAAGCTGACGAGTGCCCGTCCCAAACAGCCTCGGGCATAACTAAACTTCTGGTCATCTGGCAGAGACGCGATCCCGGCATGAGTCTTTGGATCCCACGACATCAAAGGGACCTTTGCTGCCTTCACCGCTTCAGCAGGGACCCGATGGTTAATTGTAACCTTTGGTTCGGCGACTGTTTGGAACATCGCGAACCAAGGGTCAAACTCCCCCTCCGGCAACGTCAGCTCCGCTGCTCTCTTCTCATTAATCTTAAGGAACGAGTCCCTCAAAATAATTTCGGGCTCCTCCTCCTCCTTATCCTTACCAGTACCAGTGTTTGGTTTCTTCTTCATTCTTTCAGCTACATGCGACACGCTGGATCTTTTGCGCCGCTGCACCACGTTAAGAAGCGGCTCTTCCGACACCTCCCTCGTGATATCGGTCTCCACGCTAGGCTCCTCTACCGACGTCATTACTTGTTGGAGCAGGGCAACTTCTAGTGGTGGGACCTCGGTAACCGCCACCTCATTAACGACCACCGGTGTCGGTACCGCCGGTGTTGGCTCCACTCTTGTGGATGATGGCTCGCCAACAGAGCTCTGGGAACGGTTCGGGTTCTTCTTCCATGATTTCAGGAGGTTCATGCGTCCTGCCATTTCGGTTGATCGGAGATTTTTATTTTTCCCGACTTTGTTCTTTAAGTCCAAGTTCGGATTACGTCTCCGGTGTTCTTCCGCTTCTGCAGGGTCTCCGAAACCGAAGTATCCCAGCAGTGGATAATAAACTGTTACAGCAAATTCAAAGTTAGGCCGATATCGTTAACACAAATAATGTCGCGAGATAGACGAAGTCGCGAAGAAGATTACCTGGTAAAAATGAAGAATCGAGTACCCCGGGAGACAGACCAGCCGACTCTAAATGGGAATCTTTCACAAGTCGCTGATATCGTCGCTTGTTGAGAGACACTTCAAACAGCTTGTCTACCCGATCGTATAGTAGGCCTTCGAATTTGGGCTCCCTCTTCCTGGTTGGTTTTGCTACAAGGTCACAAAAGTCCACCTGTTAGCGACAACAAAAAACAGGGTATTAATAGCCGAAGTGAAGAACACAGAAACAACTTACAATAACCAGATTTAATGGCCATTGGGATGCTTGTCCCGTCGGCAAGAAGATCATTAGTGAAGTCGGGGCACTGCCAATCTCCCCCGACCCACAACCACTCCTCTTGGAAGCCATGTAAAGTATCGGGGACCTCCATTATTAGTTCGCCGACTTTAACCCTTGGCTGGGGTTTACCGACAATAGAAAAGGTGAGAAGTGGGTCTGACACTTGTCTATCCGGGCTCTTCCGGAATATGAACATGCTCCTCATGTCCTTTGCCGACGGCAGATCCCACTTTTTCTCGGCGAAAAGTACCAGCAGCCCGATAATTTGTTTCCAAGAATTTGGAGCGATTTGGCATATCGGAAACTCCCAGTCCCGCAAATACTCAGTGATTATACGTGGCAAAGGAAATCGCAAGCCTGATCTTAGGCTCTCAGCAAATACGCCGACGCAGTTGGGTGGAGGGCATGTGATCCTTTCACCTGGATATGGGGCAAACAGATGTACCGACGAAGGGACTCGAATTTCGCCCGCAGCATAACGACGTCGGCGTCAGTAAGAATACTGGGTTCGCCATGGGATGTAATTTCAGGATTCGGCCATCTCCTAATAGGTCGCCTCCAAAATCTCGAGTCATCGATGGCGTTTCTCTCTACAACTTTGTCCCCCTCGCTGTCGTTTAGACGAATTTTCAGCCGTTCAACAAACACTGGATCCCACCGGTTATACTCAGATAATAACTCCAACTCCCCGGAATGGACCATGTTAATCATCATCACGTCCAACTCGTCGTCACCCAAAGACGCCCAAGATACGCTCATGATGTCGAGAAAGAGAAAGAAAAGTCGGGGTAAATAAATGAAATACGACGAGAAATTCTTACCACAGGAAGTCGTTCGCGAATCTGGAGTGCTTTGAGTACGGTTGAAAAGCGATTAATTTGCAAAGAAAGCCGAAAAGATGAGTGCAAGAAGAAGATGAAAGTAAAGTAGATCTGAAAAGAAGAACTCTTATTTATATTAAACCCTGGATTTGAAAGCGACCGTTGAGAACCGATAGAAATAGGGGCGCGTGGATTACACGTTCTGGATCTGCGAGTCGACGCGACTCTTGGAAATCGTGCCTCTTAATAGCAGCTACGTGGCCTATTTTAAGTGACAGTTACCCCTATTAATAAAACGGTGCAATTAATTTCAATAAAGTGCACCGTTTCAACTTTTAAGTATCATTTCTACAAGTGTGGAGACATCGGATAAAGATGATGAAACCGACATGTCATGGAAATTTAGTCACGTCCTGTTAAACTTTCAGCATCACTGCCCGTCTTCCGTCCAGACGACCATTAATGCTGGGGGCCACCTTGTTAATATCATTTTCAGTAAACCCAATTAACTAATATTGATCAGCCGATTAAGGTCAGTATAAGGATAATTAAGATTCATGCAAGCACGTGACACTTCCACCGACTTCAAGACGACTGCACGATGAGAGATTCAACAAGAACCGACATCTCCATTACTTAACCGATATCTCATGTCGGTCACCACATGTCGGATACAACATATCGGTTATAACAGGATAAACCGATATCTATAATATGCCACCTCATCACTGTAAGGCGGCGACAACTCAGCATAAGTCATCATTACGTTTGTCCAAGTGGCGAGCAATCGAGAGAAGTGGCTAGGAGCCGCCTTTGACCATTCAAAATGTAATGATTACTAAGCAGATAATTGGTGTACGTAAATATAAAAGGAGGAGAAAAACAATTCTCCAGAGAGACATACAATAATAAGACTTTACCAAAAAAAATTCCATCTCCTTTTACAATGTACAAGTTCTTATCGTTGAATATTGAGTTTTACTCCAAATTTATTCCAATTAGACCGTTGTTAATTCTTGTTTGACAACAGGTCCAATTAATGTATTGGTATAATGCCTAAATTACCCTTAATGAATTTACAGATAGTGTATTTTTTATCACCATTAGATCATCGATCTAATGGCTATAATTTATTCTCATTTCTTTCATAGAGAACCATTCTCATGTGAACCCAACCCTATATATATATATATATATATATATATATATATATATATATAAATATAGTTAGAATCATATGAGAATGACTCATAATGAAAGAAATAAGAATAAATCTAGACCATGAGATCAATCATATCAATGGTGATAATGAAGTCAAAATATGGTCAATCATTAATGGCAATCTTGTAATCTATATATATATAATTACTAGCTCATGTGCATTTAATAAAACCTCAAAATTTTTTCCTCCAAAAGAGGTTACTTTGCATTAATTAAGTATTTATATTTTTTATTTTATATTATTATATAGCAATTACTACTAACAAATCATAAAGGCACATTAAATAAAATTATAATCTTAATTTTTTTTCAAACTATTTATTGATTTTTTTTTTTTGGTTTTAACTCATTAAGCAAGTGTTTTTATCAACATTAGTTATTTAAATTTTATGATATAACCAAAAATTTTAAAATTTCGATACTATAGTAATAATTATTTCAATATTATTTTATCTAATCAATTGTTCATACTAAAAATTATTGCAAAAATTATATAACTGCAATCGATATAAAAACTAATACGTAAGTTAATAGTTTATCGTTCATTTTTACTAATGATAAAATTTATAAAATGTGATATGCTATTATCTAACTTATAATTTTAAATATTACATACACATACATATAACATATAAAATTGTATTTGCATCTGTGCGTGTGCACATGATCGAATACTAGTTATTTAATCATAGTGTAGTCAATTACATGCATTTGACCAATAATTAAGGGTAAGATGGTCAATACACATATATTATATTATGTGGGACCCACACATTAACTATCCACTTTTTTCTCTCTCCTCACTCTTTCTTTCTCACGTTCAGATCTAATTCTGCAAACGCGCACACACACACACACACACACACACACACACACACACACACACACAAAAATAAGCACCACACACAGCGGCCGGAACCATACATCACAGGTGCCTTCACACAGAAAATCGCCGCCACCATACCCGCCACCGAAGTCGCCGCCCGGCGAGGCCACAACCCATCGTTGCAAATGTAAATCTCTGCCATCCGTTCGTACGCTACCAGAGAGCTCCGGCGTGTTCGGTGTTCCACGTCGTCGAATTTTTACGTCGTGACAGATGGATGAAGGCCGACGGGGAACTCGCAATGACCGGCGACCAACCCGCTGAGATGCGAGTCGGGGAGGACGAGGAACGGGGGTGAAAGACTGAGGCTGAATTCATACGCTGGGCGGCTTGGCGGCGATTGGAACAGGCGGCGGCGGCGATGGGAGCACTCGCCGGAGTGAGACATTAATGGGGTGTTAGTTTTGGGGTGTTATTTCGAGAATTAGACTAAATTTAGGGACTTAATTGTAGTTTTAAGAATTTTAATTATATTTCAATTAAGTCCACATGCCAAATCTGTAATTATTGAAAGTGAATAAAAAATATTTGTTATGTTTTTTGTTATACACAATATATTAAATAATAAATAAATTATAAAAATAATATAAAATAATTTATAATAATAAAAAAATTCTATGACAATAGTAATAATAACTAATAAAATATTTGAATTATTTAAACTAGTTATTTGTACAATTATATCTATTAAAAAAAATAGTTTTCAAATGCATATAATTTA
>CACSLK010024540.1:5556482-5568619 GCA_902706635.1 Striga hermonthica | reverse complement strand
CCCACACAACGACCCAGACAATGGGCGTCTTTGCTAAACCTATACCCGTAGCAATAAAGAAAAAACTCGGGCACAAAACTACCTAAAACTATTGGGGTGACGACTATGAAGGCCAACATTATTCGGATGGAGTTGGGAGTAAACTGGTTTATGGGCACATCATACAGGTTGCTCAGTGACAGCAGCTCGTGTTGAATGGAGAAGCGTAATCCCGACATTATTTGATCAAAGAAAAAGGTAAAGCAACTGCGAGGAGGATGATTGAATTCGTCAGAGGGTGTAGGGGCAACCAACGCCCAGTCAGAGGGAAGACCACTGTATTCCTTAAAGCTATCGATTTCGGCTGCAGGGGCATAACAAAAAGGATTAAGAACAGCTAACTTTGCTACATTACATGCTAAAGTTACAGGCTCGACTGAAGGAGCTATTATTAATGAATGTACAGGACTTGTTCTATACACAGGGATATCTAACAGCCTAAGAAGAATACCTCGAGGGATTAGGTTAAGTCGAGGAGACCCTAGGGCACGAGAAGCCTCAGGGTCCTCGTTTAGTGTACCAGATAGCAACGCCTGATTATACGAATCCCAGTTGACTCCAAAGGTCGAGGTGGTGGAATGAGCAAAGTTCTCTGGCTCATCATTTAAGCCACCACTCGGTCCGAAAATGATTATTTAAACAGAGTTGAAACTCGAATAATCATCGATTCCACGGGCAAGAGTCCGGAAATAGGGTCGGAGTCAGAATCTAAAAGAAAAGAGAGAAAACGGCAGTCAGCAGGTGAGGACAATCATAACCGCGATTCGATTCCAAAGGAAGAAATAAATCAATGGAGGAACGAGGGAAGCATGCGAGTTGAATTGACAAAGGAGCAAAGAAGGGGAGGAGCGAAAGGAACATGTAAGCCGTTCCTGATTCGGCTCGACTTGACATAAGAATGTCGAGTCGATGATTAGCTAACTCATAGAAAAGCAGGAGGGTCGATTTCTCAATTCAAATCGACTGGCGAACGAAAACACTTGGAAAAACGAAAAGTCCACAATTGAAGATATAACAAGGAAAATCGCTAGAAAATCATCTAAAAATCCCAGAAAATCTGGGGAACTTATGAAGCTCAAGCACATCACCCAGAAAACGAAAAAGGAAAAAATCACACATAGCAAGAAATCGAAAAGCAAAGAAAACTTTCACATGATAACTGTCGGAGAAGTCCTGAAAAAGCTTGGGAGGAGTGCCGGAAAAGGAAGCGAACATCGAAAGCTTGCGGTGCTTTTATTGCCGGAGAGAAAGAGAAAGCTTGAGAGAGTTGAGTGCGAAAAGTGAGAAAGGGGGAGAGGAACGATATTTATGGGGGAAGTAGCAAAACCCTAGTCTTGGATCAAAGACAGATCCAACGGTCAGAGATGATGCACGGAATACGAAGCGGCAGAGAGAAAAAATGTCTTGTCAGGTCTCGAGCCTTTTTGAATTTTGAAATTCGAAATGAATGTTCAGACTTATCAAATCGATACGGGAATTCACACAAGAAAAGTGAAGGAACTACTCGTGAACCGAGACGCAAATGAAAACAGTTGGGACCAAAGAAAATCGACTAAGAAGAAATCTTATGAGGTTCGATCCCGGGTAACGACATAGTAAAGTCCAGTACGCGAAGACTTAGGCCAATTGTTCAATCGACAAATTTACTCTTAAGCTTATTGTCGCTTCAAGTAATTTTCGGGGGACTAGATGATATAGCCATACTGCGGAATAGCGGTTCAGACTTAAATACCCAATCGAATGATGGGCATGTCAGTGGACCCTTTCACTAATCGACATCATGGAATCGACTGCCGCAACGTTGATTCTTCCCTTGAAGCTTCCTGAGAGCTGCCTTTAGCTTTACGAGTTCCAGGTACTTGTCTGCTTCAGTCGACTTCCAGAAATCGACTTCCCTTAGAAGAATGGGTGGGCGCGGCATGGTCTACAGGTGTTCAAGAATGACCTGAGTCGACTCGACAATACATGAAGTCGACTCGTGACGCCTCGAGGCACTGAGACCTCCGACGACTCTTGTATACTTCAACATACCATAATAAAACTGCCAAGGATAAGAAAGAAACTAGATGCTGACTATGAGGTGGACGGAATGCGAACCGACCAGGGTATTTCGAACATTTCACATAAGTCGGTCGGGGCATTTTGAGGACTTCAGGTAAATATTGTGCTTCTATATAAAGGAGCTGAGGTAACTCCCAAACCCTAACTCCCATTCACTTTATACTCTCCTCCATAGTTGCTGCTCTCTCAGAGCAGCTCTTTTCATCTCTCTCACTTACTGACTTGATCGTCAGAGGCTCTACGTCGGAAACACCTCCGGCGTTGAGTTTTTGTAGGCATTCTGGCGGTCCAGCAACGATTTGAAGGCGATTTAGACAGATCTAGGCTTGTTTCTACCGGTTCGCTCTAGATTTGAGAGTAGACCCATCAACTAGTAAATATGAAGTTGCACATATGGTTGAGAGAATATAAGTTGAACATCATAGTTGTCGAAAACATATTTGCCTATGTGATTTCTTTACTATCTCAAATAATGATCCAGATCAAAATAATGAAAGTGCTAGAAGCGCTTAGATTGATTGAGATAGAAAGAAAAACGGCAGAGCTCGCTACACGATATATCCTAGAAGGTAACATATCCCAAAAAGATAATGAATATTTATGTAAAACCTGTGATATGGTGGTGTAATGTAAATATAGCAAGATTATGATTATGGGTATACGCAGAGACCCAAAATTTTATAAAATTTCTCTCACTATTTATTATTCCGTAAATTAATATTTATGGCAGCAACATTACTATGACTATTGAGTCATATGTGAAAGTCCTGGATGACCTTGAATTACGGAGATGAAAGATAATTAAATAATAAATTATTTAATTATATAAAGTTGTTGGTAAAATATGATACAACCAACAAAATTCTTCCTGAAGAGTTAAAGTAAGAAATTCAAGGTAGAACCTTGTGTATAATGATAATATACAAAATGATCATCTCGGTCAAATAAATTATGTGGTGAACACTATGTAAAATATTAAATAAGTTAGTTCATTCTTATAGACGAAGTTATAATGGAACTCTTGGTTACATACCAAATTGTATTATCTCGACTTGTTGATCGAGCATCTCCTGGATGGAGTATTTGTAAATATCCAAATAAATTAATGAAAATATTATTATTACTGAGGAACAAGTACATAAGGATAAGATGAAGGAATTACAGATAAGAGGTAGTGAATCCTTAATAAATATGTGAAAATATTACATAATAGAACCCATAAAAGAAGGGTGCGTCTCGAGACCACCCATGATTATGGTTCATAATGAGAGATCTAAAGGATCAAAAGCTCTTTTTCACTTGACCCATTGTGTTTCCATAGAGTCTTGAAATCTGATGCATTCTCGAAGCTTTTTTATAAGCTCAACAGATGTGTCTGCAGATTTGAATACTTCTCTCGTTGAAGGAGATATAAAGGTTCGATATACTTCTTCGTCTACAAATCCAAGCAAACCATGAAAAAATTATTAAAATTCAATAGACCTATGGGATTGTTATGAAGTTTCAATTCTGCAAAAGAAGCAATGATAAAAGTTGTCATTAAAGTTGACTTACAATAATAATATTTTGAGAAAAACTTACCAGTTTAGAATCACCAAGAACACACATGGTTTTGATCGGATGAAGAAATTTGTTACCTTGAGAAGACTCTGAAACGTCCATCTATTTATTGATAAACTAAATTTTGCGAGATATATGATTATGATGAATGGCTCGCTATTTAAAAGAAAAGTTTCACAAAATGATAACCGACAGATAAGGCGTTGGGTTTTAGATGAATCTTATATGTCGGCAGCTAAAATATTTTCTGAAAATTACAGTACATCATACTAAAAAATAATTTTTCGTACTAACAAGAACAACTTTTATAAACTTGATTGTTAGTGTTATTTTTGTTATGATTTTATTAATTTTTTTTATTATTATTTTTATTTATTTTAGTAATTTTGTGGGATTTTGGGTAGTTTTTAGTTTTTTATAGTGATTTGTAATATTTAAGTATTTGTGTGGATTTTTGTATTTTTCGAGTATTTGTAAAATAAAGAAACGGTCGAAAATCTCGGAAGAGCAGGATTTTGGAAAGTTATTGGGCATAATCACATTAATGGAAATAGGAGCTCGTTAGCTACACACAGAAAAAAGAGGAACTCAATTTCGAGTTCGAATGAGTTCGTACGGGACCGAAGCGTAAAATTGAGAGAGTTACCGACACCTTGGAAGTTAAAAATCCTTAGATAATTGTATTCTGGGAGAAACTTGTATTGTCATACATCATTGAATAGAGGGGTTCGTTAGCAACGCGTAGAAAAAAACAAAACTCAATTCCGAGTTCGGACGAGCCCAAAATGAGCCCGAGAAGCAAAGCCGCCCGAGACGAGCGCGAATGCGCGCGGAAAAATCACTCTCGGATTTTGTCCGAAAATTCTAACTTTTCTCTCAAATTTCCTATCTTCTTTCACCTTTTCATACATATTTTCTTTCCGATTTTTCCTATCTTCTTTCCCACATTTTTCTTTTCTTATATTACAAGTTTTCTATTTTTTTCCTATAAATACTCTCTTCTCTTTCACTTATTGGACAACTTCACTTTTTCTTAGCTATAACCTTCTCTTTTCTTTGTAATATTTTCAAGAGTGTTCTTAGTGTTCTTGATATTTTTCAAGTTTGATCTTTGCATGCAAGCTCAGTTTTAATCTTGTAAGTTGTTTATTTTCATTTCCCTAAAAGTTCTAAGTGATATATTGACGTCAAGTTTTAATAGTAATCGTAAGTTATCGTTCGAAAGTTTTTATGAGTAAAACGATAGCTTGGATTATTCTTATTATTTGTGTCAATAAAATCATGACCACCTAAACTCTTCGTTAGGGATAGGGAAATGATTGTGTCGGTTCGATGATGATGACGAATTGTTGATAGTTCCTATTATTTTGTGTTATATTTATTTTTATGATTTAAGTAGAACTAAACATTCTTTTAAATCTACTTAATCGACTTTTAACCCAAAAATGGCGAAGTTGATTGATCACGGCTCGAAATAAATAAGTTTACACGTAACTGTATTGCTTATATGTTAAGTGGTAAGCAAATACATTGATTTATGTTTATATTCTTACTCGTAACTGAATGGAATATGAACCTCTAAATTAGTGTGTTTATCGAATCATTTAACCGAACGATTAACAATTCAAAGTTATCATTAGAATTGATACAATTATTTCCCGATTCCCTAACACTTTCCTCATCTTTATTCTTTTTACCTATTTACCATTTTTATTTTTTTACTGTTGTTTATTCACTATTCTTTTCATTTTATGTTTGTTAAATTATATTAAGAATTTTAGTTAATTATAAAACCACATCAAAATGGATTAGAATGTTTAGGTTTATTTTCTCATTTTTGTATTTAGACAATTAAATAAAAAAACAAAGCTCCGAACGACCTTCCTTGAGATCGACCTGAGGTCGGGTAACTCGGTTACCAAATATCCACAAAAATCCTACGAACAAATTGGCGCCGTTGTCGGGGAAGGTAATAGGATGCCTAGTTAGATATTTAATTGTCTCATTTTTTTTATTTCTCTCATTTTTGTGATTTTTCTTAATTTTTGTAGTTCTCTCGATTTTTGTTATTATATTATTTATATATAAATTGTAATTTTTTTTTTCTTTTTCGCTCACTTCTTTTTATTTGTTTTAATTAGTAAAAAAATAAAATAAAATTTATTAAGAAATAATATATATATAATAAATAAATATAAAAAATTAATATTTTTAAATTATAAAAATATTATTTTTTTTCTATCTGGTGCTTGTGACGGTTTCTTTGTTTTTGTATGCGTATTAGGAGCGGATTTGTTCTTACTCCGAAAGACGAAAAGAGCAAAAAGAAACTGACAAAAATAAAATTTACTCCGGACACCTCTACATCAAAAGATCCGGAGAAAATGGCGCACCAAGACGTACAGAGGGGAAATTCACCTCCACGTTCTCTCCTCCGAGAAATGGCCCAACCGATGATTGGACCGGTGACTTCTTGCATCCGTTTGGGACCTGCGGCTCGGAATTACGAGCTAAAAACAATCAACTACAACCAGCTCCCATCCTTCTATGGCTTGCCGAACGAAGATCCTCTCCATTTCATCCGGGAGTTCTATAATGTCCTCCAAACCTTTCCTCTTCAAGGGTTAAATGAGGACGAACTAAAAATGAAGTGTTTCCCGCACACATTAAAGGACTGGGAAAAGGCTTGGTTTATGAATCTTGCTCCCGACTCACTCACTACTTGGGAGCAAGTGTATTCCAAGTTCATTGGGAAATACTATACCCGCCAGAAGACCCAGGAGTTGAGAGGCCAAATCGTCTCATTTGCCCAACATCCCAATGAGCCATTCCATGAGGCGTGGGAGCGATTCAAAGACCTTCAAAGACAGTACCCACATCATAATCTTCCATCTGGCCTATTGGTAAGCAGTTTTTATGATTCTCTCGACAGAAACCTACAATACATGGTGGACAATGCCGCCGGGGGAGATATTGGTGCTCGCACGGCGGAGGAAATGATGGAGATTTTTGAGACGATGAGTACCAACTCCTCTCAAAAAAGCTTTCGGGGGAAGAGAATGGTCGTAAACGAGGTCTCGCCCGGACAAGATGCTATTGCTCGGCAAATCGCCGAACTAACAGAGCAAATGAGGTTACTCACCTCAAGAGGAGTTCAGCCAATGCAATCCATGGCTGTTAATTTTTGCGGGGCATGTGGAGTTCAAGGGCATGGATCGGAAATGTGCTCTTCGGCCTTCGATCAAGACTTTGGCGAGCAACCGGCAGACGCCAACGCCTTGCAGGGATACCAGAACTGACCGGTCAACGATCCATTCTCAACACATACAACCTAGGGTGGCAAAACCACCCTTATTTCTCTTGTTCTAACAACAACAATGTTCAACAGCCCCGACAAAATTTCGCTCAACAACAACCTCGGCCCAATTATGTTCCTCAATAGCAAATGAGACCGAATTACCCACAACAGCAGTTTCAACAACAACAAAGGGGACCAATTACTGGGATGCAAAACCAGGAGATAGGACAAGGTTCGTCTCACCAAGACGATAGGTGGGACAAAGTTCTCTAATTCATGACCAACCATGAGTCATAAAAAAAAGGCCTAGAAACCCAAGTGGGGCAACTAGCCACTCGAGTTGGAAATATTGAGGCTGAGGCAGACAAAGGAAAGCTTCCCAGTCAACCCACGGAGGCCAAAGCAATAACGGTGTTACGAAGCAGAAAGGTGTTCGATAACCAGGTGGAAATGCCAACTCCACTCGAACAAGAAAACCAAGCTCAATTAACAAGGGACGATGTCATGGTAACAAACAAAGAGGGCGATGCAAAGAAGACTATGGAGGACTCACTATTGCATAAAACCTCGGATCCATACATACCTTGTATACCTTTTCTAGGACGATTGAAGGACGAGAAGCAAGAGCAACAATTCCGAGACCTATACAATATGCTTTCGAAGGTTAATGTCAACCTTCCATTGCTAGACGTTATAAAAAATATGCCGTCCTATGTAAAATTTTTCAAAGACTTGGTGACGAGAAAGAGGAAGTTCGGAGATGGCGAGAAGGTGGTCGTTTATGAGGCGGCAAGTGCTATGCATCATGACTTGCCGAAAAAGGAATGTGATCCTGGGGGTTTTATAATCAAAATTGCCCTCGGGAATGGGAAAGAGGCTTCGGGGATGCTAGATCTTGGAGCAGGGATCAACCTCATGCCATTCTCTATTTTTCAAAAGCGTGGCCTTGGTGATTTACGGTCAACCCGAATGTGCCTCCAACTTGCAGACCGTTCGATTCGCTATCCCAAGGGGGGTAGTGGAGGATGTTCTTGTTCGTGTAGGGAAACTAATTGTCCCAGTAGATTTTGTGGTCTTGGATGTCGGAGACGCATAGGCAAATGGGAAGGATCACACTATCCTTCTCGGCAGACCATTCATGGCCACCACCAACACATTGATAGACGTAAAGAACGAGACATTGAACATGACAGTTTTGGGTGAATCAGTATTCATATCGGTTCGGGAAGCCACATCAGCATCCTCGATAAACTTTATTGAGGAATGTGCCTTTGTTGATAAGATGGATCCATTAGTCGAGGAGATAGCCATTCGGGACTTGGAGGAGAGATTGATGCCAGCATTTACTGAAAAAGAGGAACCGGCCATTGAGCTCTTTGAGGTCAAGGAACCCCGACAAATTGATCCGCCATCACTATAGTTGAAGGAACTTCCCTCACATCTCGAGTATGATTTTCTTGATGATGAGAAACGGCAACCGGTGATAATTTTTGCCGAACTCAATCTAGAAGGAGAAAAGGAGCTCGTTGGGGTGTTATAGAAAAATTGAAAAGCGATCGGTTGGAGTCTTGGTGATCTCAAAGGCATCAGCCCTTCTACGTGTATGCACCGGATAATTTTAGAAGAAGAAGCTAAGCCATTTCGGGATAGCCAACGAAGGCTAAATCCGATTATGATGGAGGTCGTAAAGAAAGAGATACTGAAACTCTACACTGAGGGGTTAATTTACCCGGTGGCTTGTAGCGATTGGGTCAACCCGATCCACGTGGTGCCTAAGAAAGGAGGCATTACCGTGATAGAAAACGACAAGAAGGAGTTGGTTACTACCCGAATCACTACCAGGTGGTGGATGTGTATTGATTACCGACGACGACTGAATGCGGCAACATAGAAGGATCATTTTCCGTTGCCATTTATTGACCAGATCCTTGACAGACTATCGGGCCACCAGTTCTATTGTTTCTTAGATGGACTCTCGGGCTACAACCAAGTGGCCATAACACCGGAGGACCAGCAGAAGACGACGTTTACGTGCCCTTTCGGCATGTTTGCTTTCAAGAGTAATGCAAGTGTGAGCGTCCTGGTCCGGTTTGGAGCGGATCGATCTTTGTCCTCGCCGGTAGAACGCCGGAAACCTGCAAGTAACTCTCACATCGGGGGTTGTGTTCGGTGAAGAGCCTTCGATGCTTAAGTCAGTATGTGTCTGAGTATACTGAAGTGAAGAATGAATATAATGTGTTAAGGGAGAAAGGCTCACCCCCTTTATATAGGGGTGAGATACCTGCCCTAATAGCTGCCCGGATAAGGATGAGCTGGCTGCCCAAGCTGCCCGTCCATACTCTGACACGCCGCGCACATGTCAGAGATGGCGCAGGGCGTTGGGAGCTGTCAGAGGTGGTTATCGATGATCACCAATGCTTTCTCGACACGTGTCCCCCCGCACATGGGGTAAATATTCTCCTGAAATTCGGTTAGAGGTTCCCACACGCGCCTATGACTAGGCCGATTGTCGGACCCTCGAAGCAATCGACCTGGTGAGGTCGAAGATGTTGCTCGATCACCTATCTGGTCGAGCGATGGATTTGGTCGACCACTGACTGGTTGATTATCTGAATGTTCGATCTTCCCGCCTTTTGGCTTGGCTTCCTCCTGGTTTGACCTTCTCGACCGGTCAAGCAGACCGGTTTAGCCTTGTGTATATAATATCCCATATCATCTACTCCCCCCCACTCTGGTCGAGTCTGAATGACTCGATCTAAGAGTGAATTTGTGTTTATCGACTTTCTGGTTGGCTTGTCTTCAGATATCGACCAACTGGCGAGTTTCCCGCTTATTTTTTCGAATAATTTCCCATTAAATGTCAGGCATAAAGTCGTCTGTCCCATATCCTTCCTGTCGCACCTGCTTTTCTGCCACACGTCGCTCCTGTTCGTGTGTGTCAGGTACTTTAATGATGACGCCCCTCTTGCACAACGCGCCCACTTAGAGTACCGTGCAATTTAATGTTTTCCGTCGTACGATCTAGCTTTAATCTAACGGTCTTCATCTTTTCACCCCTTAAACTCCTCAGAGTATAAAATGAACACTTAGCAGATTTTTTTAGACTTTTTTCACCTCTGCAACTCTCAAATTCCTCTATACCCAAAATTCTTTCTGCAAAAAACCTTCACTTTCTCGGCGATTTCTCCTGCGTTCTTTCGAACTTCCATCTCTCGTTGACCCACGGTTAAGAGTAAGTTTTTCCGCCCTTGAATTTGTATTCTTTGTAGTTCTATTTTGTGTATTCTTGGATTTTCAATGTTGGGTACCTTTGATTTGTCTGTTGAATCATTTCGAATTGGCGTGTCTCGTGTTGAATTTGTGCTCTGAATACTCTTGTCTGTATGTTGGGTGTTGCGGATTTTGATTTTCCTCTGAAAATCTTTGCAATTTCCGTCCTCGTACTTCTCAAATCCTTCTTCTGGTTTTGGGATTGCTCTTTCCAAAAACCCTAGTCTTCCTTCTCCCCCCTTTATTCCTTGCGACGAGTCCTTTCTGATATTATTCTCTTTGTTTTTATTTTTTCAGACTCTGAGACCTCCTCTGATTCAGTTGAAATACTACCCTCTGCGCTCGAAGATGTCCCTCTCTCTATCCTTCGCCCCGGCAACACAGTTCCTACCCGTGTTTTCACAGCTCGTGTTGCATCTCCCAACTCCGGGGATACCATGGATAATATTTCCCTCCGCCGCCATCGACCTGCTCTCGGCGCCTTAGACGAGCCAGAGGAGGACGAGGTTCTTTCTGCTCAGCCTATTGCTCCTGCATCTTCAACCATTCCGCCTTCCTCCTCTACACCTGGGCCTTCGAACTCTCCTCCTAAACGATCCTCGACCAAGAAACTTTCCAAGCGTCCATCTTCTACTTCTCTCACTCACCCTTGGTTCAATCCTGAAAAAATCGTCCAACCTCTTGGTTGGGCGTTCCTTAGGTCTTCTCCGTCTGACAAATACGATCATCCTCCACAGGATTGCTATACTTTTTTCGAGATCTAGTTCAAACTCGGTCTCCGCTTTCCCTTAAGTCCCGAACTTCTTCGCATTTTCGAGTGGTTCTCGCTTCCCCTACATCAACTTCCTCCCAATGCTATCCGTTTCATGAACACCTTCATTATTCTCTGTCACTTTCATCAGGTTCCACTATTGTTATGGCCCTTCGAAGCAAGGTCAAGACCTTTACTTGAAAAGTCGTAATGGTGCCCATTTTATCAACGACATCCCTTCCAATCTCCCCAAGTGGAGTGATAAATTCATCTTTGTTCGACCTGACGCCCCTTTTCCCTGGCCTTCCATTCCTTGGGTCAAGGAAGTCTCGCGAGAGGCAGCCTCGGCCCCTCCTTCGAACCATCTTTTCGACCAACGGATTCACACTTGGAATGCCAAGTCCGTTGAATCCGAAAAACTTCTCGGGGATGAAAATCTTCTCCACTATTGCGGTCTTCTTACCCATAAAACTTTTTCTCCTCCTACTGAGGAGATTCTTAATCTTGTTCGGATTGAAAATGATCCAAGTAATTCTCGACCCGTTTGCTCGAGTGTTTGCATATGTGCTCTTATTTCTGTCGAAATAAAAGACTGACATTTATCTTGGTCTCCTTATTGTACTTGTGCAGAGGCTCCTAGTTTCAACATCCCTCTCAGGAAAGTCCCTTTGAAGAAAAAATCTGGGACTGTTCCTGGATCGACCGGGGACCAGGCTGATGGGTCGACAACCTCATCTTAGTCTCATCCCGAGAGACAACAGTCGTCACCACCTCACCAACCCCTCTCACAGTCATCCCCATCACAATAACCGCCATCATCTCAACCCCAGCAACCGCCACTTCAACAGCAACAAAACCAACAACAACAACAGCCGCCGCTCCAGCAGCAACAGAACCAACAACAACGACAACCTCCGCCACCCCCTCCTGGGAAGAACCTCCAACACACCAAAACCATAGCCTCGGCCTCCTCAAAAATCGACGATCTTCAGAAAATTACCGACCGCCAACACAAGTCTGACGATCGTCAAAAAACCTCGAACCGCCAGCATAAAACCAACGACCCTTCTCAGAAAACTGCAGCCCGAACCTCTGGTTTCAAAGATAATCCCCAAGACAAAAGTACCAATAAATCCTCCGACCCTAACATTCCGTCCA
>CACSLK010024540.1:5510400-5533127 GCA_902706635.1 Striga hermonthica | reverse complement strand
AAAAAAAAGAAAAAAAAAGGAAAAAAATATATAAAAAAAAAGAAAAAAAAATGAAAAACAAAATGTTTGAATTGTTTTGTTTAAGTTTTTATCTTTGTTCGGAATGAACAAAGAATTAAGTGTGGGGGAGTTGTTAGTGTTATTTTTGTTATGTTTTTATTAATGTTTTTTATTATTTTTATGTATTTTTAGTAATTTTGTGGGATTTTGGGTAGTTTTTAGTTTTTTTTAGTGATTTGTAATATTTAATAGCATGCTTGGATATAAATTTGTTTTTGTTTTGATTTGGGTTGGTTAAATTTAAAAAAGTAGGTATGGTTAGTTGTTAGTGGATATAATAAAATAATATTTAAAATAAAATAATTAAAATTAAATTGATGTAAAAGTAAGAGAGAGAAATGTGATGTGATAGTTAGTTAAATTTATGTGAGTAGATGAATAGTGAATTAAGGTTGATGTTGTGTGTAAGAATGATTGATTGATATTATTTAATTATATTGATAATATTAATGATAGTGGGTTGAGTTAAAGTTGAGTTAAAAAAGTAGTTGAGTTAAAAATGTTTGGATTTTTTTGAGAATTTTTTGTATCCAATCATGCTCTTAAGTATTTGTGTGGATTTTTGTATTTTTTGAGTATTTGTAAAATAAAGAAACGGTCGAAAATCTCGGAAGAGCAAGATTTTGGAAAGTTATTGGGCATGATCACATTAGTGGAAAGAGGAGCTCGTTAGCTACACACAGGAAAAAGCAGAACTCGATTTCGAGTTCGGATGAGTTCGTACGGAACCGAAATGTAAAATGGAGAGAGTTGCCGACACCTTGGAAGTTAAAAATCCTTAGATAATTGTATTCTGGGAGAAATTTGTATTGGCATATATCATTGAATAGAGAGGTTCGTTAGCAACACGTAGAAAAAAACGGAACTCAATTCCGAGTGCGGATGAGCCCAAAATGAGCCCGAGAAGCAAAGCCGCCCGAGACGTACGCGAATGCGCGCGGAAAAATCACTCTCGGATTTTGTCCGAAAATTCTAACTTTTCTCTCATTTCCTATCTTCTTTCACCTTTTCTTACATATTTTCTTTCCCATTTTTCCTATCTTCTTTCCCACATTTTTCTTTTCTTATATTACAAGTTTTCTATTTTTTTTTCCTATAAATACTCTCTTCTCTTTCACTTATTGGACAACTTCACTTTTTCTTAGCTATAACCTTCTCTTTTCTTTGTAATATTTTCAAGAGTGTTCTTACTATTCTTGATATTTTTCAAGTTTGATCTTTGCATGCAAGCTCGGTTTTAATCTTGTAAGTTGTTTATTTTCATTTCCCTAAAAGTTCTAAGTGATATATTGACGTCAAGTTTTAATCGTAATCGTAAGTTATCGTTCGAAAGTTTTTATGAGTAAAACGATAGTTTGGATTATTTTTATTATTTGTGTCAATAAAATCATGACAAACTAAACTCTTCATTAGGGATAGGGAAATGATTGTGTCGGTTCGATGATGATGACGAATTGTTGATAGTTCCTATTATTTGGAGTTGTATTTATTTTTATGATTTAAGTAGAAGTGTAGAACTAAACATTCTTTTAAATCTACTTAATCGACTTTTAACCCAAAAATGGTGAAGTTGATTGATCACGGCTCGAAATAAATAAGTTTACACGTAACTGTATTGCTTATATGGGAAGTGGTAAGCAAACACATTGATTTATGTTTATATTCTTACTCGTAACTGAATGGAATATGAACATCTAAATTAGTGTGTTTATCGAATCATTTAACCGAACGATTAGCAATTCAAAGTTATCATTAGAATTGATACAATTATTTCCCGATTCCCTAACACTTTCCTCATCTTTATTCTTTTTACCTATTTACCATTTTTATTATTTTACTGTACTGTTGTTTATTCACTGTTCTTTTCATTTTATGTTTGTTAAATTAAATTAAGAATTTTAGTTAATTATAAAACCACATCAAAATGGATTAGAATATTTAGGTTTATTTTCTCATTTTTGTATTTAGACAATTAAATAAAAAAAACAAAGCTCCGAACGACCTTCATTGAGATCGACCCGAGGTCGGGTAACTCGGTTACCAAATACCCACAAAAATCCTACGAACATTGATCTTTTGAAACAATATGACTATAACGTTCTTTTTCATTTTTGAAACAAATCCATAGAGACATAAGCTCACGATGCACATAACCACTAGGATGTGTCTCAAGAATCTGTTTAATCGTTTGATCTATAGATTCCTTACTCAATCCATCCTGTATAAATGCTATTTTATCTTCTCGATTTTTAAACAAGAACCCAACAGATTTACATCGTGTGCCACAAGTCCATCGAGCTCATTTGAAGCATCCACCTAATCTTTTTGCTCTTCGTTTCTTTGCAAAAGTACTTTTATCCATACCTGCCATATACTTGTATGAATTTGAAAACTCTCCAGAGAATCGAACTTTTGCTTCAATCACCCATCGAATATCATTTGGAATACCATTAATCATTTGCACCCTCAATCTTTCTAATCGAGATCGATAAATCCTTTTTATGATATTTATTGGAATAAAAGAATAATATTTACAGATATCTGAGAGTGCTAAATCCATTTGTAAATTCGAACCTTTGTTATGGAAGATTGAATGAATTACCTGACAATTTATAGAAATGAAGCGTATGCGATACGATTCTAAAAACAGAGTTTAAAATATTGTATGTTAGAATCTACACTGGAAGTGCATTTATTGCCGCCGAAAGATGATGTGATATGTTTGTGATAAATATGAATTATTGTGATGTTTACCGATATTAATGATGATGGTTTGCATGATTTGTGATATGAGATGCTTTGTTCTCGATTGGAGAAAATTATTACTAGCTAAATATTTGTGAATCGATATTTGATCAATTTGAGTATGAAAGGGGTGCGATATATATGGGCTCACTATCCCTTCATGTGTGCTACTAGATATTATGGATCCACTAGATAGCCAGATGAGTATGAAATTTGTAACCTGAAGTTACAAGGTGTTTTGATAAATGAATATGCATATGGCACGTAACTTGAAGTTACGAAATGGTTATGAAATAATGAAAATAAATGTCATATGGAAGTGGTAAAACTAGCAATATACTCAACTGATATGAATGAACTCTTGAAGAAAATATGTGCACATTACAAGTGATATGAGTTCAAAGTCCTCCTATTATATGTTGAAATCGAGAACGAAATGGAGATTATATGAACTTCCCTCAAGAAACACAATAATGAAAATACATATCAATGATCTGTTAAGACGAGTGGGAGAATCAATGACTGAAATTTGCAAATAATATGCATCACACTGAAAGTGTATAAAATATAAATGATACAGATGGGGGTGAAATATATGAATGATATGATGATAGAATAATACGTTGGAAGCGTTGGTATTGTACAAATAGAAATTCTTCAAAATAGTGATGAAAGAAGGGATTAATAAATCCCGAAAATTTGAGCCCGAAAGTCTAATTGTAATCCTGAAAATTAGGCCCTGTTGGCCAGTGTTGTACTCTTTTTTCCTTGGATGAGGTTTTGTCCCATTGGGTTTTTCAATCAAGGTTTTTAATGAGGCAATGCATTCACATGAACAATAATGTTCAGCTACCCACGATGGACACATGTTAATATGTCAAACACTTATGTGGCATGCACACATTGGTGATGTTAATATGTTAAAAAAAATACATAACCAATGTGTGCATGCCACATAAACGGTGGACATATTAACATGTGCCCACCGTGGGTAGGAGAACATTACTCTTCACATGAATATTGTACTCTTTTTCCTTCATTAGGATTTTGTCCCACTGGTTTTCCTAATAAGGTTTTAACGAGACATATTAATGGTATAATGAGGATTACTGGATAATTGATATAATTCCTCATGATGATAAGAAGACAATGGGTAGCTGTACTCTTTTTCCTTCGATCAAGTTTTTTCTCACTGGGTTTTCTTGAGAAGGTTTTAACGTGGCAGCACATATATACTCCCCTAAAGATGATCTATTTGAGGGGGAGCAAATGTTGTGCTTCCACAATGCTCAGATTTTGTCCCACCGGGTTTTCCTGACATGCTAAAAAAGTGGTACCTGATGGCCACAAGATACACTTCAAGATGTTCAGATTGAGATTTGTTCAAATAATGATTAAAGTATTTTTAGAAATAGTGGGGGAGTGTTATAAATATATATTAGTTGGTTGGTTGGTAAACCACCACCATCAACTTTATTATGGCATGAGATAAGATGGAAGATATTCTTGGTGAGGGTGGGGGGTTTTAGTAGTCTAGAGATTGACCAGATCCGACAGATTCCCATTCTTGAGGGAGGTTTCGATGGCATGAGGTGGAGACTTGTATCTTCGGGTGCATTCTCTACGTCATCAGCCTGGGGAGAAGTGAGGCTGGGCCACCGGCCAAACCGCCTCTTTGGGGCCATATGGACCGACCTTCTCACCCCGACCATTTCCGTCTTTTTGTGGCGCCTCCTATTACGGCTCATTCCCATTGACACTGTGATGCAGGCGAGAGGGTTCTCTTTTCCCTCCCGCTGCCATTGTTGTGCTGAGACCGGTACCTTTGAGATTGTTTCGCCCATCTTTTCCTTGAGAGTGAGACTGAAGAGAGTGTGGGAGCACTATGTCAGATATACTCATATACCCCTACCCACTACAGACAGTTTTTTTGAGCTTCTGAGTTTTTTCTCACACCGCACACACAGTAGACACGTGGACTTCCTTATTCCTTGTCTGATTCTATGGGCCACCTGGAAAGAAAGGAATAATGCGAAGCATAGGGATATTATATTTTCTTGTGCTCACATTATTTTGCAGGTTGACAGACATCTCTCTCTCCTCACCGACCTGGGTAGACTCACGACGAGAGACTGGACAAGGTGTACTCAGCCCCATCGTTTGAGGCCACCACCTCCTTTACCTGTCCAGCATCCACGACTCAGGACCGTTGTTTGGCTGAAACCCAAGGCCCCTTGGGTTAAGCTAAACACTGTTGGCGCTTTCGACAGACATACCGGAGCTGCTGGAGGAGGGGGCCTGATTAGGGATCATGGTGGGGCACTCATCTCTGCCTTCCATGGGCCACTCCGGGCCTCCTCGAGTTATGATGCAAAGATTCAGGCGCTCCAGATTGGTCTCGAGATTGCCGCCTCGATCTCCTCTCATGCCTGGATAGAGATGGATGCTGCGACTGTCATCACACTTTTGACATCTGGCCACCAGAGCTCATGGCAGATCCAACATCCTCTTATGCGTATCAGAGACACCCTCCGCTCGATCCATTACCAGGTCTCACACATATTTCGGGAGGGAAATCGACCTGCTGATTTCCTTGCTAGCACGGGGGCATCTATACCCCAGAGACGCACCCTTCTTCCTCAGGACATTCCCCTCCGGCTTCGGACGCTCATTCGGATGGACCAGTTAGAGTACCAATCCTTCAGATTCGGTCGACCGCCACCACCTGCCCCAGACTAGATTTGACATTTTGGCTTCCATGCTAGGTCACTCTGACCAGGACGACCTTTTATGAGGAGTTGATTTTAGATACACAACGTATATTTTGTGATCTTGTATTTTTATTTTTATTTTCTCTGCTTTTGATGTTGCTCTTTGTAGTTCCGATTTAGATGTAGACCATTGACTTTTTAGCCCTAGCTGGGCCATTATATTCACAGGTCGGGGGTGTAGCCCCAATCCCCCATCCCAATTTGAGATGTTTATAAAAAAAAACTTTATTATAAATAATGTATGTGGATAATTATTTTGCCTCTGATATAATTAGATTATTATAATTGTACCATCAAAAAATTTCCTATAAATAAGAACTTCAATTATAATAAAAATACAACAAAAGAATATCTTCTCTCTATTATCTCTATTGCTCTCTAGTTTTATAACAAGACTCAAATAGTAGAGGATGGCCCGAAAAATTCAAAATACTGACCCGTCATACAATCACATGCCCTCGACAAGATTTGAATTAATTTTACAGGCAAAGAAAGAAAGAAATTTTTGCTTTGGTTGGCGTTAAACCATCCCGAAGCTTCACCAAGAACTAATTATTAATTGATTAAAAAAGAAATTCTCCTCTCCGAACACTCGGCGCGCACGTTAGCACCACCCACCGCATGTGTCTACCACAATTCTCCTGACACCGGCGCCAGGCAGCATACGGCGTCGTCGCGGAAACCCCAATTATCCCTTGTATTCCCGATTTCCGATATTCAGTCTATGTACTCGCTCTAGAATTCTACCAACCAAGGGTTTGGGGATTGGGACTTGTCGATTGGGATGAGCAGAAATTGACGATGGTGGGGATTCTGGGATTGACGCGTGCCTTTGGGGACTGGGCTGACTCCCCGCGCGAGGTTACTCGGACGATTCCGACGAGTGAAAACATCGGGGAAAGCGGGTGGCTGATCAGATTCTTTGACTCCGCCTTCTTCTGTGAGTGGATCGCCGTCAGCTACCTCTACAAGCACGATCACTCGGGTGTTCGAGATTACTTGTGCAACCGTATGTATACTCTCCCTCTCCCTGGTATCGAGAGCTACTTGTTTCAAATTTGCTACATGTTAATTCACAAGCCCAGCCCCTCGCTGGACAAGTTTGTTATAGATGTATGTTCTAAATCCCTGAAAATTGCACTCAAAGTCCACTGGTTTCTGATGGCGGAGTTGGAGGAAGTAGATGACAACGAAGGGGTTAGTAGGATTCAGGAGAAGTGTCAGTTTGCCGCCACCTTAATGGGTGAGTGGCCGCCTTTGATCAAGCCTCAGCTGCATACTAGTGGCTTTATGTCGACAATGTCATTTGGTAATGACAATGGAAGTAGCAGTAGCCCATCAGGTAAAACCCCAATGTTGAACCGTCTGTTGTCATCAAAACAGAAGTTAATGTCGTTGACATCATCTCCTCCAAATGCCATACTTGTGTCCAAGTCGTTCTCCTTTTCACCCTCGTCGGCTAACTCGATGATGAATGATGATGGTGGTAAAGTTGTGGGAACCCCCGAGGAGAACAATAAGATTTTCAAGAAATTTATCCCAGGTCCCAAGGTACGAGATGCTTTGCTCTTCAGGAAATCTTTGGACAAGGACGAGGAGGTGCCTGAGAAGGATGGTGGGTTTCTTAAGCGATTGTTAAGGGATAGTAGGGATGATGATGCGAGAAAGTCTGTAGGTAACGGTAAAGAGAATGATGAGGATCCTGAGAAGGAAGCTGGGTTCTTCAAGAGGTTACTGAGGGACAATCGTGATGAGGGCATGCGGAAATCGGTGGATAGATCCAAAGATGAGGAGTGGCATGAGCAAGATGGTGGGTTCTTCAAGAGGTTATTGTCAAGTAGCAGAGAAGAAGATTCGAGAAAGTCGATGGATAGGAATGACGAGGAGTTTGAGAAGGATGGATTTTTCAGAAGGTTTTTGAGTGGTAAGGATGAGGAGGAGGGGATTAACTCAAGTACGGATAGTTTTATGAAGCGGTTATTTCGAGATGGTAAAAATGATTCAGATGAAAAAGCATTGTCTAAATCTGCTGAAGATGACGAGAAGGAAGGATTCTTCAAGAAACTCTTTAAGGATAGAAATGTTGATAAGAATGATGGTAATGACAAGAATGATGATGATGTAAGAGTGGGAAAGAATTCTGAAGATGAAGGATTCTTCAAGAAACTGTTCAAGGAAAAATTCGATGACAAGAAAGATGTCAGTGAACGGGGTGATGAGAATAGGACAGGACATGCAAACAGTGTAGATGATGACCCGTCGGATTCGTTGTTGCGTAGATTGTTCCGTGTCCATTCAGAAGATTCCAAAACTTCCACGGCAAATGACAGTAGCTATAGTAACAATCTTCTTGAAAGCAGTCCTGGAACAGAGAACTTTTTTCGGAAGCTGTTTAAGGATCGAGACCGCTCAGTAGAGGATTCTGAACTCTATGGTTCCAAAATGAGTAAAGCGGTCAGTTCCTTATTTCTTGATAAGTTTATCCAAAATTTAATGTGATTGTTTGCATCAATTTATGATGAAGATCAATAATTGTTTCTGCTAGTTTTATATGATTTGGGATAATATTCAATGTTACCAACTCAAGTTCCTAAGTTTGTTCAGAGAAACTGTATTTAGTGATACCATGGTAGGAGTAACGAGTCGAGAAAAGAGAAAATACATGACTTTATTAATGACATAATAATAGGGATGAACAAGAAGCATGGAGCCTCCCCAGCAAAATTAGATCTCTGCCCAACAAGAATAAATTGTCCAAATTCCAATGCTATTACAAAATATATCTCTGCATAGTGCATACTTATCCTACCGGCAACTTTTTCTTATATACTAAACTATTGCTAATATAAAATGGTAATAAGAAATGAAAGGTTAAGAAAATAATAGCATTTAAAGAAGAATAAATCAGTCAAAATCCCTAAGAGCATTTCCAATGCCAAACTTATGATGCCACTAAATTTTTAACACATGTCAATCAGCTAACGGAATGATTATCCACGTATGATGGATGCTAAAAGAATACTTTGGTTTGAAATGCATATCTCATATGCATCCATTCGAAAGCATATAGTTAGTGTGGGTGGAATTTATTTTCAAAGGGTTTCCAAAACTTTGAAGATGTCAGAGAGGTTAGTTTCAGCAAAATCTATGCAAGTAGAATAGATTTGTGATGAATTGGCTTTCTGACTGGATGTGAAGACCTAGGAAGTGGGCTTTACACTTTTAAGGTTTAATTTATCCATGTCAGCATAAAAGAGCACATAACATAATGGGCTCAGAATAATTTTTATGCCAACTATATAACTTAATGCCGCCGCTAAATTTTTATTATTTCAACATCTCAGTTGGAAATTCTCTAAGATTAAGCACCATATGAAGATCCCAAAAAATCAGCATAAAATATTCTAAAATTGATATATTTCTATCCTTTAATCTCTATCATATATGTGTTTGGTAAATTGATTGATGTCTTTTCCTTTACCCCAAGTATGTGACAGTTCTTGTTTTGATGGGATAATTAACATCTATTGCTGTAGTCAGCCTTTGGTTTTGCGGAATTCTTAATCAATAGCACTCCAAGTTTTTCTGAGTGGTATCATTCTTTCTACCCAATGGAAAGCCTATATGGTATTTACCTTACTGTAATGATTGAATTGAAGATGTAAGAGTGAGTACAGTTGAACCTCAATTCTTGTTTACCTCAAACTTATACAGTCGTCACGTGGTCTTTGAAAAGAAAATTAATATTCGTCAAGTGAAAACTTCATTAAGTTAATAGACTTATATGGTTCAAAGGTCACCTCTTTATAGAGGTTTCAATAGAATACAGAAGTCTGATATAAATAGAATACCATGAGGTAAATAAGAAGCGTTTGGGACAAGTTTGTTAATTATAAAAGTGAATATTATATATCTCAAATTGCATTGAAAATCTTTCTGTTGAAAGATGAATTGTTCATCGATAATATTCCACGGTTTCTTTTATTTAAATTCAAAAAATTTTGAAGTCTTGAAATGTGCTGAGAGACAGTTGTTTGTAGTGGTTCTGTCGAAGTAATGGTTTTGTCGAAGAAAACACTCCTTTTGTAGTTACTTTTGCTCTTTTCAGGTCTAATTTTAAAAGGGCTTGTTTATGTGGTTTCAAAACTTCAAACTACTGTGTTGTTGATGTAGGAGTTGTGCAAGTCTCTGACATGGAACCAGATTAGAGCTCATTGATTTTTCTGAATCAATTTATTGCACCTGTGCTGTTTAATCTTTGGATAGAGTATTTGTGATTTTGCCTTCACTAAAACTCAAAGGAAAAATCTTGGTATTCGTACCTAATTTAATGTATCTGTTAGGCTTCCTATGTCAAAGTTTCTGGGTGAAGAATTTTCCAAGGACTTGGGGTTGTGCCTTCAAAAAGTGCACCATGTTATTGAAGTTCATTATGATATGAATGTTATCTGGTTTTTTGGTAAATGATGTTCATCAGAATATTTTAATGGCCTTTGCTACTGGTGGGCTTATCTCCTTTTCAATAGTATATGTCCTTGGTTCTTATAAAAAAGATTATGTGCTGATGCAGCTCTCTGCTGATTATTTTATTCAAATTTCTGTTATAGATGTATATTCGTATTAGTTTCATCACTTAGAAATGCTTTTTGTAGAGTTAGTACTTTTAATTTTTTACTTCAACGGGGTTTCTTTATGCAGAATCATCCTGGCTCACCAAAGCAAGGAAGTAGAAAATCACATGCTAAACCTCCACTTCCAAATAGCGCATCACAGCTTAGGAAAGGAACGTATCATGAATCGCTTGATTTTGTTCAATCTTTATGTGAGACATCCTATGGCCTTGTTGATGTTTTTCCTATTGAAGATCGAAAAACTGCTCTTCGCGAGGTTGTCCAAATTCTCTTCTATTTATTCCTTGATGCTGCATTAACCCATGCCTTTGCTGAAGTTTTTCGTTTATTCTTTTTCAGTCACTTGCAGAGATCAATGCACATATAGATGTTGCTCAAAGTAGTGGAGGTAAATATAACAATGGATTTGTATTTAATATTTCATTAGTTGATTCTTCTTTTTAGTGAAATCCTATGGTTGGGTTACATGTTTATGACTGGTATTATATAGTTGCAGGTTACTGTGATCGTATTATTTAGTGTTTTATTTGTCTTGTGAGCTGCTGAATTAGTGCTTTACTGCCCTCTTCTTTCTACTTTCCATTGTCTCTTCTGTTAGAGCTTAGGTCCTGGATAGATACAATACTTCTATTTCGCACTTCCTCGTTCTAGTCCTGATGTTGATATCTACTAATTAAGTTGGTGATATTATTGTTTTCATGGTGCTCAGGAATATGTTTTCCTATGGGGAAAGGTATGTATCGTGTTGTTCACATTCCGGAAGATGAAGCTGTCCTCATGAATTCGAGAGAAAAAGCTCCTTATCTTATCTGCATTGAAGTTCTGAAGTGTGAAGCTCCAAGGTAGCTACATGTGCTCAACTGTGTGCTTTAACTTGTGTGACTACTCTCATACTTTGACAAGAACTGATATATATATATATATTTTTTAATGATTTCCGGAGCAGTAATTCAACCGATGCTTCCAATTCACAAAAGCTTTCTAGAGGAGGAATTCCATTGGCAAATAGGGATGCACTTCTACCGAAGCCTCCTCCATGGGCTTATCCTTTATGGACAGGACAGGATATGTACCACAGTGGTTATGATAGGATTTCTAGGTCCACTTCTGATGCGATAGATCAGGCAATGGCTCAGTTATGGGATGCTAAAGTGAAATTTGTTCATGTCAATTTTTCTGTGGAGAAGCAATCAGAAGTAGCTGCTAATTGTGGCCAGACCAAAGAAGTTGCTAGTGCACTTCATGCAGACGATAGCTCTGATTTGGAATTCGTGAGGGTGATCTTGTCAGCGGAACCTGGAAGTTGCATGGATGACATAGTGGACCAAGATCCACCTCGACGGAAAGAACATCGGCGTGTTCCCAGTACCGTGGCAATTGAGGAAGTTAAGGTAATCTTTGCATGTGCATATCTTGTTAGAAATTACCCTAAATGAGACACTTAAGCTCTTCTATTTTTTTTTTCATTAAGTATGTTAATTTGAAAATTATGACGGTAGGCAGCTGCTTTGAAAGGAGAAGCTCCTCCTGGTCTTCCTCTGAAAGGAGCTGGTCAGGATTCATCGGATGCCCAACCAAAGGTGAATACTTCGTGAAGACCCATTTTGTTGTGCAATTACATTAGTCATGCAAATAGATTGCTTAGATACTGATTTAATTTTGAACAGGTTGAAAATGGTGGTGTTCCCAAAGTAGGCGATGCATTAGCTGGTGAACTTTGGGGGGTAAAGAAAGAGCGAATCCGCAAAGCATCAGTGTATGGAAAATTACCCGGCTGGGACTTGCGCTCTGTGAGTTGTTACTTTTGTCTGTCGTCCCTCAATATTTTTTTTTTTGCCTTTTTTTTTTGTTTGTTGAAAAATGGTATGTTTGCAGAGAATCAGTTTGTGGATCATTCTTAAGACTTTCCCATGTCTTTGCCGTTTGTGGGGATTTATCTCTCTCCTTGTTGTATAGCCTTATTAGTTGTTTAAGGACAATTTGCAATCACGAAAAGCAACATTGGTTGTGGGAAACCATAGTATATACTCATATTAATGATGAATAAAATGGTGCAGCAGATTAGCTTGCTAATTGAGCAGCCCTTATAAGTTTTGACATCATAATGGGGTCGTAATTGTGCCTCGAGATCTTGGGATTTTAGAAATAGATAGAACATTTTCCAACGTTTCAAATAGTAAGATTTCGTTTTTCCTAAGAGTTTTTGTCCTGTACTACTTCTTTTGGGGTTTTGACAACATAATGGAATCGTAATTGTGCCTCGAGAGTTTAGGAATAGTTAGAACATTTTCCAACGTTTCAAATAGTACTTAAAAGATTTCTATTTCCTAAGAGTTTTTGCATTGACTAATGCCGTAATACTCCTTTTTGGCTACTAATGTAACCAAGTGGTTTGGTTAAATTTTAAACCTCCTGTCGTAATCTTGATGATGTTAATTAATATACTAGTGTCTAGGGCAGCAAAAAAACGAAATCCACGCAGTTTTTGGTAGTTTTGTGTTTTGCTTGTGTAAACATCTAGCCAAACAAACGTGAATGATTATTTTTATCAAATTGACATTCAAATAGTTCACAAATGGGGGTTTGTTTATAATCCTACTAGTGTGTATAATATAACGAGAACATTGACCAGGTGACCAGGTGAGACAAGACTGAATGTTGTGTTTGTTAGATTTAAAAATATGGGGGAAGGGGTGCGGTTCCATCAATGTGAAGAACACCATAAGAGGTGTGCGCGTAGGTGTATCTTAGTGAGGTTCCATTCCAAAACTAATTTGTGATAGAGGAGTAGCCCTAGACTTATAAACTAGGCTCATTTGCCCTATAGAAGCAATGCGAGACAACTCACAAGTGATATTCCAGCACGCCCACTAACTTGTGAGTCATTCTTTAATTGTCACAAATTAGGCGTGGTTAGCGGAGACAATGCAGGTCCTAGATTAGGCCTGCTGTTGAATTTAGGGGATGCTTGTATATAAGACAATTTGATTTTGTTTGGATTTTTTGGTTTTGGTATGATTAATTTTGAAAAAAAGTAGTAAAAGTAGTTGTTAGTGGGATTTTGAGTTTTTATTAAAATAATATTGAAAATAAAATAATTAAAGTTGATTTTTGATGTAAAAGTAGGAGAGATATTATGTGAAGTAGTGGTTAGTTAAAATTCTGTGGGTGATGAATAATGACTTAAAGATAATATATTATTTAATTATATTATCATATTGGCGATGAAGGGTTTAAGTTAAAGTTGAGTTAGATTTGAGTTAAAAAAAGTGATTGGTTAAAAATAATTGGACTTTTTTGAAAAAAATTGTTTCCAAGCATGCACTTACAGATTCTGGGGAAGAGTGCGCTCCATAGAGGTGAAGCACACTATAAGAGGGTGAAGTGCATGAGGTTCCATCCCAAAACCAATTGGTTATGGGAGAAGTAGCTCACTAGGCTTATATGCTAGGCTCATTTGCCCTATAGAAGAAGCAATGTGGAACAACTCACAAGTCATATTCCAAAAGTGTTAACATTTTGTCAAACCTTTTTTGCCATTGTAATCAGATCATGGGTGCAATGTTTTCACATAACAGCATGTGGTTCACTGCAAAAATCTCGTGGAAACATAACCTGACTTACTGAATAAAAGAAGGGGCCATTGCCTCAGAATTTTGTTTTTCCACGACTTTCCTCTTACACCATTACTTTCCAAAAGGAACAGATCACATGTAAGGATAAATTGATATTGCTGGGTGTCAGGAAGTATTATTTTGATACAATGTTCTTGCAATACATTGTTGCCATTAGGCAGTTAATATTGGTTTCATGATTTATTGATTCCATAGTTAATACTCGCTGTATATTGCAGATTATTGCAAATTGATGTTTGATTCTTTTCAAATTCTTCTGTAGTGTTCTTGTACTGCGAATGCAGCCATATTTTTCTCATGACCACAGCTAATCTTACTCTTTGTATATTATAGGCAATTGTGAAGAGTGGGGACGACTGCCGTCAGGAGCACCTGGCCGTTCAACTAATTTATCATTTTTACGGTAAGTACTTATATGAGAATTTCAGTCAAAGACTTTGGCCTCACTATCCTCATTCCTTGATTTTTGTGTGTTTGATGATTGCTGATGATGGAAGAAGATGAATGAGAAATTGGACACTTTTTGCCCTCTGAATCAAATTGCTTGTGAACCTGCAATTGGAATTCCTCTTACCTGAAAACTTCTGAACAAAGAACAAATAATTTTGAAAAAGTGATAGGAAAGATGAATTGTGAAGTAAAAATAGTGGATCATGACTCATAGAATTGGTTTAAAGAATTGTATGTTGTCAAAATGGATTTGTATGACAATTATGTAACAATAACAATTACACTTGCTTTTTTGTGATGAAGTGGACAGATCTGTGTGAAAAGAGTGAGAGTGATTGCATTTCGAATGTCTCGTGAATTTTGAGATGAAGATGAAAACATTTTGGTAAATATTATGTACAGAGGAATGAATTTTGTTTTTGTTATTAAGAAGCTATAAGAGTTTCTCATTTTAAGAGTTTTGGGCTAACCTGATGGCACTTCATGAAGTGTACTAGAATAGCTCATACTTGATAAAAATGCATAATTATTTTTCAGCTATTGAGCTTAAACTTATCTTCCGGTGGTCCCAAATTAATTGCTGTGATTTCCCTTTTGGGTTTTGACAGATTTTATCCTGTTTCTAAGATGACACCTGTTTGGAGTAAAGGGTCAAAGTTAAACAAAATAAATATTATTATGTACAAAAAAAAAGAAAAGAAAAGAACACTAGTTCTCCTAATTCCAGCCCAAGCTATAAAGCTGAAAAACCATCTTATTTTTCTCGTGCCCTACACAAGACTAAGGACACACTTAAATAGAATACAAACCCTAAGAAAATAACCCTAATGTACACCTTAACCTAACGGGCTTGTAGCCCCTAATTTATTCTAAATAATATATTAACATATAGAATGATCTGTAACAATGCTCCCTCTATCAAATAGTCTTGTCCTCAAGGCTGACGGATTGACGTGGTCCAAGATCTAGCTGGCATCAAAGTTGAACCCGTGGTCTTTACCAAGCCTCAGCATCATCTTCTGCAGCAATTAAGGCTTGAATGGATTTGTTGGGAGCAGAGATGCATCGTGTATGGTTCTTTACACCGAAAGCAAAGCCCTTTTGCTTGCAAATCTTGGCAGTCTTGATGAGAATAGTGGCGGATGCCTTTCTCAACAACAGGGTGGGGCGGATTGAGGGCAGAGAAGGCAGAAGAACTGGAATTCAGGGATGAGACAGAAAAAATTCCACCATTTGTTGGAAATGAGTTGGCTGCTGGAACGGGCTGATTCTGGAAATTAGGTTTAGGTAATGTAGAACCCTTAGAGGCAGGGTTTGGGGTCCAGCCAAGCCCAAAACCTGTAGTCCACCGTTTCTCTAGACCTGGAGGTTGGCCAGGAGATGTGTTATGGTGAAGAAAGTTGACTTCATGTTCAATAGCATGGGTGACACACAGCTGTACTCAAGTCCACCATATCGTTCGGTCTAAGACGCACTCGAACAGCCGCCGTAAGCCCATTGAGAAACAACCCTAATTGGACAGCAGGTGATAACCCTAATATTTGAGCAGCACGTGCGCGAAAGTCATTGTCATATTCATCGAATGTAATCACTTGGTGGATAGCCGCCCGTTGTTCCACCGGAGGCGCCGCCAAGTCCCCATCAAATTGATCCATAAGTTCGGATATAAATTGGTCCCAAGTCAAGGTAAGAATTTGTTGTTTAATCCACTGAAGCCAGTGAAGCGAGGGACCTTCCATGCTAACAAACACGGTGGACACACTCAATTCGTCATGAGTGCAGTGTATGGTAAACTATTGTTCAGCCCGTGCGAGCCATCCAGTTGGATCTGTCCCATCGAAATAAGGATCTCAATGCGACTGGAAGGAAATAAAAGCTCACCAGTAGATGTTTTAAGTGAAGATGAATTGGAATGATTGTTGTCTGTGTCATGTCAGCTTGTCCCAGCATTCTGCTTATTTGAAGCAGACTGTGAGTAGATCTTCAAGTTTGGTGATGGAGTTTTCGACGATAGTGTGGCTGTGTTCAATTGCCTCCTGACACTTCTTCAAAACTTCAACCCTCGAATCTGTACGTGTCATATCCAGCGGCAGGTCGGACCAATTTTTAGGAGTAAAGGGTCAAAGTAAAAGAAACTAAATATTATTATGTCGAGAAACAAAGAAAAGAACACTAGTTTTCCAAGAACACGAGGTTCTGCTCGGAAAATAATCCCGCCCAAGCTAAAAAGTTGAAAAATAATCTTATTTCACTTAAATAGAGTACTAACAAAATAGCAACTACACTATAACATAGCGGGGGTCGTCGCTATGTGTTGTTTCAATAGCAACTGCACTGTAATAAAATAAAATATGAAATGCATATGAACTCTCATCTGATTTTGACCTTGGATGTTCACCCAATTGAAATTGATTTATGTTCTGGGTAATGATAATTTTTTGTTGACTGGTGACTGCCACATTACTGCTGTGATGTTATTTTGTTAGCTTGCACTTTATTTCTGAGGTTGTGCAATGATGATTATGGAATGTGCACAAGTCATGCTCTAGCCATATCTAAGTATTCTTTTTGTGCTTCTTTGCGGAAATTTCAATGTTCTTTTTAATTATTTTCTGGATTATAGATATATTCCAGGAAGCTGGTCTACCCCTGTGGTTGCGTCCATACGAAGTTTTAGTTACTTCCTCTTATACAGCTCTGATTGAAACCATACCAGACACGGTAATTACATTGTTATGATTAAGCAGAATTCACTTATATAAATGCGCATAATTGTAGATAAGCTTAATTGTGAACTTACCTTATCATTAGGCATCACTCCATTCGATCAAAAGTAGATTTCCCAATATTTCAAGTTTGCGGGACTTTTTTGTTGCCAAGTATCAAGAAAATTCTCCTGCTTTTAAGCTTGCTCAGGTAAATGATTGTTGAATGATATTGTCTTTCATTGAGTGTTTTGATTATTTCTGTTGCTAGTTTATTCCGAAAAATCAGCATTCTCAGTCCTTTGTGTGCGTCTGTGCACATTCATGCATGTGGTTTTTGGGTGGTATTTGTTTGGATTTTCCAGATTGATCAGGCTGCGACAGGAGTTGGTTTAGATGTTTAAGATCATATTTAAAGCAAATCAAATTAGTTGAATTTCACATCCTTATTTTCTTTTGATTGAGGATCAATTTGTGATTGTGGTGGCTATTTATACACTAAAACAAACTATAGTTATTGCTTTCCCCTATAGATTTGTGTATCTCAGATGCCCCACGTTTCTAGACACGAGTCTTTATCTCTCCGTGTCTGACATCCGAAAGGGTAAAATATAGTTATTTTTGGATAACAAAGGAGCACAACACATTTGGTTCATTGTTTCTTACAATTATATATACCAAACGCCATAAAAGTTGAAGTGTCTAAATAAACAACATACGTTTTAGGATCCTGGGTAAGTCGACTACCTGGCAAACCTTCTAAAGCTTGTATAGAGTTAGGGTGCAATTGGATATTACAATTTTTTAATTTTTATCAACCAACCAAAAGAAATAACTCATTTTACTTTTTTCCCTCTTATTTTCTCTCTTCAATTTTCATAATACGATTTTTAAATTAAAAATCAATCATTACTACACATGTTTAGTTAAAATTTACTTTTCATCCAGCCCACTCACATATTTATAATTGCCAAGCATTATTTTACTATTTTTTGCATCACATCACTTTTAAAACACTCTTCATATAACATCATTTCGTATTGTAAAAATCATTAAATGCTCAATCTACTTTCTCCAAACATTTTATCCAAATGAAAATGTATACAATTACACATATAGTATCTTGGCCAGGCTGTTCAGAAGGCTCTAGTTGTATTTGAAGTTTTATTGCCATGAGTAATTATTACCCGAGGACGTGGAACATGCTTGCGGTTGTGTTCTTAGCTACCTAACCTTCTTAGAGCTTCCACAATGCTTTAGGTCTATATCAATTTCTGGTGACATATCTTAATCCAAGTTATATCAAATGCATAAAATAGATTTATATTTTTTATTCCAAAATTGTGTTTTTCCATAACAGACATGGATGGACTGGAATTTTTTCAGTCTCTTCGAGACTTTTCACTTATACGTGTGTGTAGACATATATGGCCTCATTTTGGATCCATAACATTTAATCTTTGTTGTGATCCACTAATAGTATGTAATACTATTGATTATGCTTCATCATTTACAATAGGATTCCCTTTTTTCGTCGATCTTTAACTATTTGCTGGCCTCTTTTACTTTCAGATGCATACTTTTGTTCATTGAAGTGGCATTTCTCCTAAATTTGGTTGGAAAATTAAAATCCGGCTACCTTGCTTGAATAATGTGGGTTTACTGAGATATAAGCTGTACTGTGCCTTGCAGAGGAACTTTGTGGAAAGCATGGCTGGATACTCCCTAGTTTGTTACCTTTTACAGGTGAACCGTTCTCTCTCTCTCTCTCTCTCTCTCACCAACACACACACACACACACAGTCATCTGTTCATGACGATGTTAATGTATAATTACAACTAACAAGTAGAAGATTTTCCTGATGAGTAAATTCAGATTTGTTAAGTTTATTTGATGGAGCTATTGTTTGCTCAGTGCCTTTTCTTACTTGATATGATTTGTTCCATCCTGTTCTTTTCAATTTAACTCTCTACTTGTTCCCGATTCCTTGTGACCATTTTGGAACATTCAAAGAATGTAGGAAATCTGAAAAGGGAAATAGATAAAGACACAGTGAGCATTATACATCATTACCACTCAAGTGTAATGATTTTATTTACATTCATTGTTGCATTATACATTTTATTACCACTTCAAGTCATAATTTTATTCACATTCATTGTTCCGGTTTCAACTATTCATGGTATGATTACTGCAAATATATTGGGAAGTCTACTTTTGCTCTCGTAACTAGAGCTTTATCGTTAAGATTTGGGGCTTCACTCTTTCTCCAACATAATATTTTGAATTTGATACATATGGCTTTTGCCAGTTAAAATTACTCTCATACATGAAACCTTATCACTGGGGTCGTTTTGTCCTCAGGTTAAGGATAGGCACAATGGGAACCTGTTGTTGGATGAAGAAGGTCATATCATACATATAGACTTTGGTTTTATGCTTTCTAATTCACCTGGGGGTGTAAATTTTGAGAGTGCTCCATTCAAGTTAACCCGTGAGCTTCTCGAGGTGAGGCCATATAGTATGATGTGGTACACAGAATTAAATATTTATATATTTAGCATATGGCCACGTTACATCACATTTGGTCATTCTCAGATTCTGTAAACTAAAATATACATTTGTTCTAGGTGATGGACTCTGATGCTGAGGGTGTTCCAAGCGAATTTTTTGATTATTTTAAGGTAAATGTTGGAGTATTTTTTTTGTACGTGTTCTAATTTTATTTTTATCTTTGAATTTAGTCTCAAATTGCTTCATGATATTTCTGGTGTTTATAGCTTTGCCTTTCATGTTGGTCTTTTAGGTTTTATGCATCCAAGGTTTCCTGACATGTCGTAAACATGCAGAGCGCATAATTCTTCTAGTTGAGATGCTTCAGGTTAGACACCACACTGGTTTTATTTTTATTTTTATAGCCGTTGAGTTTGCTGAGTGCTAAACTGTGACACACAAATGCTTTTATTTTTGTGGATGTATCAGTGGAAAAAGTTCACATCTTTTTATGGCATTTTAAAGACATCATTTTTGCCAAGTTATATATCTTCTCTAGTGTCCTTAGACTCCAGATTGAGGATATGCATCAGCTTCAACTTTTCGTTCCACTTATTTGTGAATAAGTACAGGCAAACACATTGTTTTTGGATCTTTTTCAATCACAACATTTTTTCACCAACTCAGCATTAATGGTTCAGAATATGATTACCTTTTAGCAATTAGCAGCCCCACCACTTCACATTCAAAGGATTGGCACTCAGTCCAATGATAGGAAAATCTATCAACCTTAGATGACTAGCATTCGTTGTTTCCTGAAGAGAAGATGCAGTTATAGCTTAATTTAGAGTTTGTTCAGTTCAACATATTGATTGTAGTAGAAGTGTGATGAAACGTGGAGTTTTGCCTTGGCTTCACTGACCTTTAAGACGCTGCATCTTCGAAAGAATTGAAAACCTAGTTTAAGGGGACAAAACACTAATGTTTATAATTTGCGTGGAGTATCATGTAGGAAGTGGCTATAACTTCAATTGAATATTTATTATACTAAGGGATGGATGCCTTAGCCATCACAACTATGAGGCCTGTTCTGCTTGTGAAGTATAGGAGAAAGAAATATTTAATTTGTTAAACAAAACAGTGAATTATTATTTACAGAATGTTTTTCCCCCTCTTTCGTCCTTTTTTAGAAGAATATTTCTCTTGAATATATTTGCCTGCGATCAACATATGAAAGATATTTTTCTCCAGCCGAATTCAAACCCAAGTGAAATGAGCTTCGCCAAAACCATATGTTTAAAGTTGTCAGAAACGCCAGTGGAGGTTATTTGATGAATATGTGGAACAACCATAGTAACCGAGAAATTCATCTCACAGGGGTCGTGATTTGTGCTTGGATGTAGCTTGAATTGTTTATAAACATAAATAGGGATAGTTATCTTGTCCTATTCTTCTATGAGTTTAAATTTATCTGCTTCTTGATGATCAATAAAGCAGACATCTTTAATCAACAAGTACCTGGGGAGAGGATCAAATATAATAGTTCTCTAGAAGGAATCTATATCTATATATATATAAAAAGGCAACCCATTTACCAAAAATAGTAGCAAAAAAATAGGTTATCATTTAATGCAACTTATAAATAGTAAGTTTCATTAATTTTATTATTATTTTCTTAAATTTCGGATTTTAGTTCATTTTATTCTGGATAAGATCTTTGTTTTTTATTTTTTTTTTCTTAGAAACAAGGAACAACATTAACATTAAAATTCTGGTCTCTATATTTATAAAATCTCAATTCAAAATATAACAAATGTTTTAGAATCTCGATCTTTATATTTGTGTCTTTCAAAACAAATATTGAACGCTAAAAATACTTTTAAAATTGATAATCAATCAATACATATTAATTTTTTGAAAATCACTGTTAATTTTTATATTAATATGCATAGTAAAAATAATTAATTCATCTTTAGATATATAATTTATAATCTTAATATATTATCATCTGGTGTAGACATTTATTATATGAATCATAAAATATTTTTATTTCATAAAAGTTAATATATTTACAGTAAATAAGGAAATTTCTTGGATCAATCGGGTGATTGAATTAGGGTACTGCCCAGGTTGATTGAATTACTTTTAGATGATACTTAAAATAGTTAAAAAACTTGACACAACTTGGTTGGTTCCAGGTGATTAAGTTATGTATCAGTTTGACCATACCAAATCGATTATTAATCCTAAATATGAATTTTAATATTAAAAATACTTTATTACGTGAATGTGATGCAGTCCAAACTTCAAATAATGATATTAACAATTTTTTTATGACAACATGTTTATAAAAATATAAATATTTATATATCATTTTAGTAATATTTATGTGATTAACATAATATTTTATTATATTTTTTTATTAATGTACAATAAATAAAAGATTTTCAGAACCGGAATGTCATCGAAACGATCAAGTTATTGTATTAAATCACTTGTGTTTTCTTTAGATTTTAATTTATAAACATTTTAATATACATATATAGGATTTTTTGTAATAAATTTAGATAAAATGTGTTACTTAAATATCTAAACAATTTATAAATTCAGATGTTTAAACTAATGAATAAACAATTTATAAATCTCTATTTTATTTAAATATGTAATTTTATTTACACTAATTTTAAATGTAGCAAAATTTATTTAGAAAATCGTATCGATCCTACTGGTGTTGACGGATTCAATAGCAAATATTGTATTCAAGTGAATTATAAACAGGTTCTCGGTCCATTCGGTCGGACTGAATTTAAAACAATGAGTAGATCATGATCAATGTTATTTATATATTTAATTTGTAATATAATCGTAATATTTTTTTCCCGTGCGGTGCACGGGCCACGCACTAGTCTGATTTACCTTGATAAGGTCAAATAACAAAACCTTAATTGGGCTAAAACTTTCAATAACATAGGTACTGGATCTACAACTGCAAATAAAAATTGTTTGTTGCGAATTGGCTGGTTCAGATTATTAAATTACTTGAATTATCCTTCACTGGACAATCATTCTGTATGCTAGCCTTTTTGCCGTTGAAAAGGTTGGATTCATTACCCGTCTGCAGTAAATGTTGGCACCTTAAATAGTATCACATTTCTGCAATCTATTTGGTTTTAGCCACTATTAGTTTAGTCATATCCATGTTTTGTAGGAACATTTGATTTTTTTTTTTTTTTTTT
>CACSLK010024540.1:5484597-5498297 GCA_902706635.1 Striga hermonthica | reverse complement strand
ACCGGGGCGATTCGGGTCTGCAACCAGCTGGGACGCGGCGGACTTGAGCTTGACGGGATGAACGGAAATGGAGCAGGGCTTGGTCGAGCTCGCCGGAAATGGTGGTCGCGTTGGTGAGCTGGTTGCTGCTCGTCGGAAATGGAGCTGGTCGCAGGCGGAAAAGAAAGAGCTGGTCGCGATTTGGTGCAGCTGGTCGCGGACTGAACAGGGCTGAGGACTGAGGCGCGAGCTATGGCGAGCTCGCCGGGGAAGATGACCGAAAATGGAGCTCGAGCTGCGGGCTGCTGGTTTTCGCCAGAATTTCGCTGGATTTTGGTCGGTTTTTGCAAGAAAAGTGGAAATGAGGGTGGAACCTTCAAGCTTAAGCCATAGATCTTGAGTTTTGGAGATGGATGTAGAAAGGATCTTGAATAATAGCTTGAGGATGAAGAAGATGAAGTGGGGAGGATGATGAATAGTAGAAAGGTGGCTAGGGTTTTCTTTTTTTTTTTTGGATGTTTTGGAGAAAAGGAGACAAGCTATTTATAGATGTACGTATGAGCTTAGGGTTTCCTCTTGTTGGGCCAAGAATCGGGCTTTAGAGTCGGGCCTAAATTACTACATAAACGGGCTAGTAAAATCCTACGCTTGGGCTCGATCTTAACATCCAATAAGGACTAGAAATTTTTAATGTTCGGGCTTGCTAAATATTATTAATCGAACTAGGACTAATTAAATTATTCGGTCGAAATAATTACTAATAATGGGCCCGGAATTAAAATCAACTGTTCGCTTGATTTTAAAATGGACTGGAATAAAATTGGACTTGGGCTCGAATAATCAAATTATCTGACTTCGGATCACTTAAATAAAATTCCAACTTTAATAATTAAAGTCGGAAGAATTATTAATGGCTTAGACTTTAATTCTAATTATTTAATTTAATGCAAATAAATATAAATAATGCATCAAATTTAGCAACTTAATATTTATGGAAATATAGTCGAGCTCCATAAATAGTAAATAAAAATCTGGGCGTTACAGTAATCCTCTTCTCTTTTAGGCATTCAGTCCGTTCATTGTTCCGGCTTGGAGATCGTGGGGTTTTTAGCGATTTGTGGGGTTTTTCTAGTGATTGTTATTGCTTGTCATACCTATGGAAGATTCTAGTAACATTGACAGAGATGGAGATCTGGCGAGTCGGCTCAAAGGGTTTTCTCTTTCGGCAAGGGAAGATCAGATAACAGAAATTAAACAAGAGGATATCCGTCTTAGCGCAGAAGAATGCAGCCGCAGCCTCTTTGGGAAAGTTATTGGAGACCGCCGTGCGAGCTGGATTGGGATTAAACATACAATGATGAATATCTGGCGTCTAATTAAACCAATGGAGATAAAAGAACTGGAGCCCAACTATTTCCAGTTCATATTTAACAATAAGGAGGACATGAAGAGGGTAGTCGGAGGCACCAACTGGGTTTACGATAACCAGTTTCTGATTCTTAAGGAATGGGAGAAAGGCCTATCAAGCAATCATGCTAGCTTCCAAAACCTTCTGCTGTGGGTGCAGGTAATCAATATTCCTCTTGACTGGCTCAGTGCGGAAGTTGGTCTCAAATTAGGATCAGTTTTCTCTGATGTTAAAAATGTGGTTGTCATCAATTCTAGCCCTCATGGAGGTAAAGTGCTAAAGCTGCTGGTGTCTATTAATCTTAATGAAGCCTTACCTAGATGCACTAAAATTAATTTGGGAGATCAGCTGGTCACAGTGGGTTTTACTTATGAAAGATTAGTGAATTTATGTTTCTATTGTGGCTCCATCGGACACTTAGACAAAAGTTTTAGTAAGAGGCTTGAAGACATCAGGCTTCATCAGTTGAGGGATAGACAATATGGAGAGTGGCTCAAAGTTGAAGAGATTCCCCAGTGGCAACATGCCAGTCCATCTAGTTCCTGGAAATCTCCTGTCTCAGAGCAAGGTCCCAACACGGCCAATTCGAATCACACATCTAGGCCTTTGGGAAACCATTTTGAATCTCAACAGAATCCAAATCCCAATAGCAATTTACAGGAGTCTCTGGCTCAAGATACAGTGGCTTCAACATCTGAAGTGCCTGAACCAAACTCAAACTCTCAACTGGCTTTATCTGAGCAAGCAACATCCCAACTCAACCTTTCAAAGGAGATCATCACCTCTCCTAATACCTTCCAGGAAGCCAACAGAATGATGGATATGGAGATCACTATCCCACCTTTATCTACTATTGTTAATTATGTTCTAAGTCTTGAGCAGGATCAGAAGATGGTGGTGGCCAAAGGAAGCACCTGAAAGAGGACCTCCTCTAGATTGGGAAGATTGCAAAGAAACACTGAACCAATGACCTCCAATCATGTTATGCCTGTGCTCAAGAGAGATAGAGAAATTGCAAACCTAGAGAAAAAGGAAGAGGTCTCAAAGAATTCTTCAGAATCTGCTGAGAAGAAGAGTAAAGTTTCTACTGACAAGGTGGGGGATGCCAGCCAAGAGTGGCACCCAACCCATCAATGCTAGCTGCGGTGTGGAATTGTAGAGGGCTGGGTGGGTCCTCTACAATTTCCCAAATCAAAGAGTCATTGAGGACTCACCACCCAAGTTTTCTCTTTCTTTCTGAAACAAAAAATAAGGCAACTTTTGTGAAATCCATCTGTATCAAATTAGGTTTTGCTGACAGGAGTGTATGTGTTGACCCTAGAGGCTTCAGTGGGGGTCTGTTACTATTGTGGCAACAAGAAGTGGAAATCATCCAAATTGTATCTAAGGAATTCTACATAGCTGTACACTATGGCATCAATAATGTGGATCAGGGATGGGGAATCTTTGTTTACCTGAATGTTGACAGCAATCTGAGAGAGGCTCAAAGATTGGAACTCGAAGAAGATAAAATGTCATAGAGAGATATGTGGTTCATTATAGGTGACTGGAATGCCATCTGCACTACAGAAGAGAAGAAATGAGGTAGGGTTCCAAGCAACAGAAATCTTGATAGCTTCAACTCTTTCATTCTCAACATGGATATGGAAGAAATTCATATGGATGGATACCAATACACCTGGGGCAATAACAGAGAAGCTGAAGGGTTTGTGGAAGAAAAGTTAGACAGGGGCTTTGCTTCTTTTGATTGGCTCAGTAATCATCCTCATTCTACAGTCCTAAATGTGATTAGGACCGCATATGATCATTCCATGTTAATTCTGAATTCTGGATCCCAAGAGCTTAAGAAGAAAAGAAGATTCTGCTTTGATAAAAGATGGATCTCTAAGGAAGGCTGTGAAGAAGTGATAAAGAATTCTTAAAAAATCCCACAGCCTGGCTCTCCATTTTTTAGACTGAAGGAAAAGGTGAAGCAAACAAGGCTAGCACTGCTTATTTGGAGCTCAAAGTTCAAATCCCAGAACCAGGAAAAAATTGCTAATCTCTCTGGTCAACTTGATAACATCAGAATTGAGGGAAGGGAAGATAATTGGGAGGAGTGGGACACAGTCAAAAACTCATTGGAAGAGGCATATGCTTTTGAAGAGCAATTCTGGGCTCAAAAGGCCAGAAATCAATGGCTCAGAGAGGGGGATGCCAACACGAAATTCTTTCATGCTTATACTATTCAAAGAGGAAGGCTTAATGCAATCACCAGACTTACCACAGACACCAACAGAACCTGCAATTCCCAAAAAGAAATTGAAGAACACATCTCCAGTTACTACTCTTCTCTATTTACTACAGAAGGCTCTCTGGGAGGTGAGACAATCCTGTAACTCATCCCTCATTCCATCTCAGCAGAAATGAACAAGCAACTGCTTTCTCCTATTGAAGAGGATGAGATCAAATCTGCAGTGTTCAGCCTCCACCCTGACAAGTCTCCAGGTGAGGATGGGATGACTGCTTATTTTTATCAGCACTTTTGGGATTTGATTCATAAAGATGTTTTTGCTTCTATTCAAAGTTTTTTTTTTTTTAACTCTGGATGCTTGTTGAAATATTGAAATCATACGATTGTCTTTCTCATTCCAAAATGTCAAACTCCCACTACTCTCAATCAGTTCAGGCCTATCTCTTTATGCAGTGTGATTTACAAAGTGTTGTCCAAAATCTTGGCAACTAGATTAAAAGACTGCTTATCTAGTTGCATTAGCTCCTGTCAATCTGCCTTCATTCAGGAGAGGCAACTCCTTGATAATGTGATCATAGCACAGGAAGTATTCCACTTTATTAACAGACATAGATCAGGGAAAAACTCTTATATGGCTCTGAAGCTTGATCTCATGAAAGCTTTTGACAGAGTGGAGTGGGGGTGTATTGAAAAAATTATGATTCAAATGGGGTTCAGCCTTGACTTTGTGAAACTGTTGATGGTGTGCATTTCTACTATATCTTTCTCATTTTCTATCAATGGCTCAATAAGTGGACTGGTTTATCCTTCAAGAGGAATCAGACAGAGGGATCCATTATCCCCCTATCTCTTCATCATAGTCACTGAACTTCTAACTGCCCTCATTACTGATTCTTTGAACAGAGGTGATTTATCTGGACTGCAGCTCTTTAGAAATGGCCCTGTGTTATCCCATCTGCTTTTTTGCAGATAATGCTCTTTCTTCTGTGAGGCTGAGGGAGGCAATCCCATGTGCTAATGTCCCTGCTTGAAAGATACAGACTCTTCACTGGCCAAAAAATTAATCTCCAGAAGTCATCTGCTTTCTTCAGCAAAAATACCACCCTTTCTGTAAGGAATCAGATTTGCTCAGCCATGAATGGTATTCAGCAACACAACTCTACCAAATACTTAGGCCTACCTTTGGGGATTGGCAGGACCAAATCTGAAGTTTTTGCTTATATCATTGCCTCTGTCAAAGCTAAACTATGGAGTTGGAAGAACAAAATGATCTCCATTGTTGGCAAGGAAGTTTTACTCAAGGTTGTTATCAATGCTCTTCTGGTGTTTACCATGTCATGCTTTCAACTTCCTGTGTCTATTTGCAAAGCTATTTCCAGCTTAAGTGCACAATATTGGTGGAGCAAAGGGGAAAGTCAGGAGAAAGGTATTCATTGGAAAGCCTGTAAGTTGATCACTCTTCCAAAAGAAGATGGGGGAATTGGCTTTAAAGATATCAACTCCTTTAACCAGGCTCTTATTTGTAAACAATTCTAGAGACTAGTCTCTCAACCTGATCTTCTTGTCAGTAAAGTGCTAAAAGACAGGTATTTTCCCTCCTGTTCTATCTTTGAAGCTAAAAAATCTCAGAATGGTTCTTGGTTATGGCACACTTGGGTAGATTGCCTCCCTATCTTAGCTCATGGTCTCAGAATTGAAATCCATAATGGTGTTGATACAAAAATTAGTGACATTAACTGGATTCCTTGCTTACCCCTTGCTAAGCCAGCTCTTCTCGACATTGCTCAAGCTCACATCACTTGGGTGAAAGAACTTCTACAGGACAATGGCCTTGCTTGGAATTCTTGGCTGGTAAGGAATCTTTTTAATGATCAAGACAGTACAGCTATCCTCAAAATCAAGACTCTTAATCCCTCTAAAAAGGATATGATTTTTTGGTGTTTAGAGAAGAAAGGTCATTTTTCAGTCTCTTCCACCTATGCTCATTTGATAAATCAGAAAAGGCTTCAACTTGACATTCCTAATAGTAGCAGCAACGCCAAAATTCTCAAATAAGCCAAGATCAGAACCTGGAACTTACAAGTTAAAGGGACCATTAAGCACTTCATTTGGAAATGCTTGACTGAGTCTCTACCTGTTAGCTGCAATCTGGCTAAGAGAATGATGGATGTTCATGTTATCTGCCAACTTTATGGAGAGTCTCCTGAGACTATTGAGCACACCTTGTTTCATTGTCATAGAGCACAATTGCTGTGGAAGCTCAGTCCATTGAGCTGGGATGGAGTTTGCTATGTGGGCTGCAAGTTCAAAACCTGGTGGAGTCATCTGTGCACTATTAAATCTTCTCTTGTTGCTGAGGACAGAATCCAACTCACAACCTACCTTTTATGGTGGTTGTGGAAGTCTAGGAATTTGTGGATGTTTGAGAAGATCAAAATGCCTATCCAGCTGGTGGTTGCAAAGGCTCATCAAACTTGGATGGAATTCAAAAGAGTAAAGAAGAAGTCTGGCTTGGCTTGCTAGCTTTAGTTGTTTTTCATTTCTTTTGCTCTGTTGATTAGTTTATTTATCCTGTTCTTCTTTCTGCTTGGGGTTAGATAGCTGACTAGGCATTTTGCAGTGGTCATGTTTGTCTGTCTCTGGATTTGTTTATGTTGTTTGAGTCTAGGCCGCATTGTTGCGTGTCCTCCAAGTTTTCAGGTTGTTAGGTGTGATATAGCCCGTTGGGCTCTTTTGTATTAGAACGTTGTTCTTTCCTTTGTGATTTATATATATCGCCTCTATCGTTCCGAAAAAAAAAAACATAAAATGTATTAATTTAATATGTATTTCTGAATAGGTGCCCAAAAATATTTTTTTAGGAGCTGTGAGAATCTGAGCTGAAAATATCATTTTTCTTTCCTCTTTTTAATTTGGAGGAATTAAACATGAATTTCAACGATTTTTTATGAGTGATGTAAAAAAACTTAAATGTCATTGATGTAGCTTTGTAATTTTTTAAAAGTGCAAGAATCCAAATTGTAATTTGAGGTAAAAGAAAAAAAATGAAAATAATTAAATCATTGAGAGTAGGGATCTCTATTCAGACGCATCTATGATTCCTAAAGAAAGGAATTCGTGAACAAAGAGATTTCACAGCGACCACACCAGATCTGCCGGTGAGAAACACCATATTTGCACCGCCCCCTGTAATTTCATCAGGGACGGGTAAAATGATGTCTAGAAAAATGTACTAATTTGCATCATGGACAGGTAAAATGGTTGTTGGGTGTGTTCCTTAAAACGTGATCCACCACCAGGATAACAGGACTATTGATTGAATTTCCCTTAGGTTGTTCTTTTGTTGGATGCTACTGTAGGAATCTAAATACACTTCTCTGGAGAGCAGCTTTAGGTTTACGAAAAAACAACTTTTACAAAATTATTCTTTTAACGTATGTATCGTATGATATATCAGTTTTATCTTACACTGGTTTATACACCATTAGAAAAGTTCTCGAGTCTCATTCTGGTGAAATATTTAACCTGTTTAATATTTAAAATATCCATGGTTACATCTTTTATCCTTCATTTCACACTCAGTATATCTTAAGTTGTACTTTCTAGAGAAATTTGATGAACATTCTTGACAAGGCTACAACAAATGATGTCCTGATAGTTCTTTCTATTGCAAATTTGTGAGAGTGGCCACCTACCTCTACGGAGTGGTAGATGGTCACTTCCTCCGCAGATTTAGGTGGTGCTTGTTCTACTGTGATCTACGAAGTTCTTCAATATTTTTATTATGGAAATCAATTTAGATCTTCCTTTCATAAAATTGGCTCAACCATTCTTGCGTGGTGATTGCCAAAAAGGAGGAAATATTATCTTTTGTAAAGTTTTGTACCCTTATTGGATCCAGTGTACTAGCTCCAAAATTTGTTAGGCTCTTCCTGTAAAGGTTGTGTTTGCCTTCCAAGTTCCTTTCCCACATGTTGTCATTTGTTTATTTGGATGCCTGATAGATTTTTTTCTCATATTTATTTTTTTGAATAACGTATTTTATGAAGTAAAAGTCCTCTGGTTCTATACCCATTATTGATCTAATCTGATCGGTTACGCTTTTAGTGTTGCTGTCCATTAAATTTCTCAACCTATTTACCAAAACTACAAAATTCTTTTTTCTTTTACCTTATATAAGGTGAAATTAGATCACGTCATCTTTTCATCATTAGTCATGTGCTTAGTGCTCTTTCGATACTCAACCTTAATTGAACCTTCATTTCAACTTCTACCAATTCTCCACATCCAAGACTAACTCTTATGATTTATTGATGACTTCAATGTTTTTTTCATCTCATTTCAGCTGCTATCTAGTAAAAGTTTCATTGATCTCACCTAATGTAGAACGTGTTGCATAAAAAACATGTTCTTTCAGCCGCTACCTAGTAATAATATCATTGATCCCACCTAGTGCTCACCTAATGCAGAACATGCTTGCTTAAAAAAGCTTGTTGTCTTCCTTATCGTTTTCTAAAGATAAATTGGTATGATGTTTTTATTATTTTAACTTATAATTTTCTATAGTTGTTATTACAACTTTAGAATTGTAAGATGTAAAACTTTAGATCAAAGAGAGCTCGTCTAAGAAGGTCATGTTGAAGTCATTGTTTCAGGTGTGTTATTTGTATTGGCTGGAGAAAAATGTAGGAATCAAATCAACAACCATCGTTGACGACTGCAGGCCTGGGTCAAGGCTTCAAATATCTTTAGAATACACATAAAGGGAATTCGACCACGTCAAAAACGACAGTGAGATTGCGGGCTGGGCTGTTGATGGTCTCATCGTCAGGCCTTTACCCAATCGTGTCCGAATAGGTAATGAAAAATATTTATAGAATATTTGAATATCTTAATTCTAAAAGTATTTTAATATTTATATTTGATAATAATTCAATTTCGAATCAATTAGAAATTTCATGTGGTTTGGTGTTAATAGTCTCAATTTGCTTATGTTGGTGTTTGAATTTTCTTTTTGTGTTTCTTTTCTGAAATATAAAGTAAAATTATGTTTATTACTAATCAGTTATTTATGGGTAAATTTTGCTTGATAAATATAAATCATGAATGCAAATATTGTTTTTATTCAAATTCAAGTCCTGGGAATGTATATCTAGCTAACTGAATTTGAATTATGACTTGAATATAAAAATGATTCTTTTTAAACCCTAGCTCTCAATGAACATTGGGTCCGTTGTAATTTTAACCACATGTGAGATCAATAGGGTCTTTGAAGCAGCAAAGTCAATAGATGAAGATGTAGTTTTAGGTTCTGTTTGTCCTATATTTGTGTCTTTATTTTGGGTTTATTTTCCTTTTGTTTTTCCGCACTTGTAGGATTTTCGTAGCTTATTTGGTCCAATTCCGTGGTTTTTTGTTTTTCTCTTTAGTTTCGATTTGTGCGTCTTTTTGTTGTGTTATCTTCGTGTTTTCTCCATATTTGTGTTTTCAGGAGGTAGGTTGTGCCTGTTGATGATGGTACTGCTTGAGCCGAGACTGTGATATCGAGAATACCCGTCACCGAGCCCAGAACACTGAAGGAAAGACTGAAAAAGGGACTGAAGAAGGCACCCAGAATTTTTCACGACTCGCGAGATTTACCGAGCCTGAAGAAGATGTTCGCGAGCTCGAGTCGTGACTCGCGAGAGAAAGTCGCGACTCGCAAGATGGTGTCGTGACTTGCGAGATATGTCGCGACTTTCCCCAGAAATTAAAGATTTTGACGACGCGTGACTCGCGAGGAAGTCGCGACTCGCGACCTGAAAAGTTGATAAGTCGCGACTCGCGACTTGGTTGGTGCAAATTTTGAGGCGCGGGTTTCAACATCAAAATTAGGACCTAGGGTTGGGATATTCACTTCCAGACTTATTTCTACGCTTTTTTTCTCTACAGAACTCATTCCTTCCATTACTTTTGCACTTTGAATTTGTTTTTGGAGATTGAAAACTCCTTTTTCTCGCTTTGGATTTGGATGCTCTTGGATTGACATTGGTTTTTACATTAATCGTAAGTACTTTATCCCAATTCTTCTATTGATGATGATGGCTTGGGTTATTAAAATTTGTGATGCTATATTCGTTATGAGTAGCTAAATCCATTCGCTAGGGATAGGGGATGATTGATTAGGTTCGTTTATGATTGTTTGCTCTTGATTTTTCATATCTATGCGAGTTGTATGCAACGTAGGGTTAGTAGATTGATCACCTTTTTAACCTAGCTAATCAACATGTAGAACCGTTAGGGGAGATGTTGGTCGACTGAGGCTCGTTTAGGATAGACTTGTTCGGAAACGTATTGTCTATCTGTTGCTGGAATTGATAGTTTATCGTTTACATTCACTCTCTTGTTACGAAGAGTTATTGAGAGTGAACCTCTGGACGAGAAATTATTCAAGTCCTTTAATCGAGCAATTGCCTGGTAATTGTGTTAGAACCGAAAGCAATTATCTCCGATTTCGTAGCTCTTTAGTTATTGAGTGAATTAGTTTTTGCTATTTACATCGCTTTTCATTTAGTTTAAAGTCATTATCTATAATTGAAACAAAAAACTATTGAATTAGAGTGTTTAGGATCTTTGTCTTCTCTTTTTCCTGATCGAATAATTGTACAATCAAATTCGACTAATCTTCCTTGCGATATGACCCGGTGAATGAATATTTTGATTCTACTCCGGTAAAAATACTGACAACAAGTTCGTTACATAACTAGTCATCCCTTCATTTCTGCATATAATCATGGCCCATGTGGGTTGCAGTCATGAATATCGTACAACCATTTTATTGAAAGTATGAATCTTATGATAAGATTGAGGATATGTACTACTACAAAAACGTTGTGATTGGCAAGGGTAGTAGGAGAAACCACTGTATGCAAGGGGGAGGTTGATAGAAACAACATGGTAGTAAAAAAAATAGAACAAGCGGATTTCGAACGATCTGATGCAGATGTTATGAGGGAAATGAAACTTGAATATCCTAACCTCATAAAAATTTTCAACGTTGGGAAATGCAGCAAGTATATCCATATCGGTATGGAATAATGTAGTTCTAACTTGGAAAGAATGATTCATAGAGATGCAAATTCGCATTCAAAGAATGGGAATCCATTTCACGAGTTGCTTTCTATATTCAAGGTTGTTTTCTATTCCTTAATGGTTTCCAGCATAACGTCTGTATAATTGGTATCATAATTGGTTTCAACATTATGCAGACAAATTGTGTGCTATTGATTTTCTGCGTAGCAAAGGTATAAAGTGTTATGGCTTGGAGACGAAGAAGTTTTTTATACGAGAGGAAGGGGATGTTGTTTTCCAATATATCAAATGGAAAAACAATCCCAGTACGGGTAAGTTTTAATTTATATTACAGTATGTTAATTTCACAAACAACTAAGAACAAATTGTAGTTTCATCATACTCTTATGGAAACTACTCTCTTATGGAGATAAGAGACTACTATACTGTTGTTTATAACAAGAAAAAAAAAATAATAAATTTTAAGTTATTTACAAATTGTTGCATGGTTAATACAAGAAATTATCTAGCATTGCCCTCCTTTGAAATATTACTGTTACATAAGGTGGCATCAGGGTCAATTTATAACATTCACAGTTTTCATAAATGAACTAATACATTTATACTTGCATTAATTTAGAGAAACATCTTTCAAGCATCCTTCAATCAATGCAACATGCATGCATGCAACTGATCTCGATTTTGCAATATCATAGTCATTCTCTAATAACCATAGTATAGTAATGGATTCTAGCATCCCCTCAATATTGTTGAGTCTAATCCATCAAAATTTTGGTATGTTATGATTCAATATGTTTGACAGATTTTAAATGGAAAACTTATGAGAGAACATACATGTCCTTAGTTTGCAGCATAAATTATATTTTTGATAAAATACAACCCAACAATCACGAGTTCAAAACATCAAAACCTTTGGGGCAACTCTCATACAATGCGCCGTTGCACCGTTTTTGAGGGGTTTCTCAGAGAAATTATGTGAAAACTCTCACACAATGTGCCTTATTTAAGAGATTTTTCATAAATTTGCTCACAGACGAGGTTTGTTTCCCTGGCTATATATAGCCACTCCAAGTGTGATTTAGCACAACCTGGCATGGTTTTATTGAAATTCACTTCTCAATTTTTTTTGTGGAGGCCAATTGGACTGCAAAGTTCTACCAGGAAATAACCCCAACGTTGAGCAATATTATGAGCACATTTAAAAAAAAAAGCGCATCAAGGTTGGTTGTGGTGCTCCAAAGGGTTTTTAAAATCTTATCCATTTTGATATTGATGGTTTGCAAACCGTAGTTTAAGTTGAAAAACCAAAAACACGCAAAGTTCAAAGTTGATCTCTTTTTTTTCCCCAAACTTTAAAATGACAAAAGGGTACAAGCAAACCGTCATCTGTACGCCCCAAATTTTATAACAAAAAAAATGTTAAAATATAGAAGCAATAATTTTTTTTTTTATAAACCTTTAAATATCAGAAATGGGAATATGTAAATGAGAAAAAATAATATGTTTATTTATGATAATAATAATAATAATAATAATAATAATATTTCTTTGAAAATAAGCTATTTATTGATTTCATTGCGCACTCTGATAAAAAGATTTAAAAAATACATAATAGAGCTTATTGCTCTGAAGTATGTCTCAAATAATCATTAGATATATCAATCATAACTTAAACTATCAAATGCTATTTCTTGAAAATAATTTATAAATTAATTGTTCGTTATAACTTAATTATCCTCATGTACCTTCTCGTTCAAATCCTAAAACCTAAAAAGGTATTAACAATGGGGAGTGAGTTATCCATGTGAATATTCATTTTGTCAATGTATATGTAAATGATAAGTAATATTCGATTCTAGAAAAGATTTTGCATAGTCAATCCAATGCAGACTTCACAATATGAAAACTAAATCCACCACAAACTAACTTAACAGTGAGAGTGTAGAAAAATTATCCCTTGGCATCCAATGTGTTTCCATGATGTATGCGAACAAGGATCATCCTGTCATTCCAAGTCCATGCTAATCGACTTCTGGATAACCCTAGTGTCGAAACTTCAAATTATATGGACAGTAACATCAAGAACCAAAATGATAGTGGCAAAATTCAAGAATGTGATATCAAGAGCATTAGTCAAAGAAGATTCTAGTGGAATATCAAGGATGTCATAGACCTCCAGGGCACTCACCAAAGGATAATAGTTAGTCGTCCTTAAAGTGATTCTTAAAGTCCTGATTCCTTTTAGTTGTAGTGGTTGTGGCCTCCTCGACGGTTTGATGTTGATAGGGCTGAGCAAAACCGAGTCGAAACCGAAAAACTGAACTGAACTGATGTATTCAATTCGGTATGGTTCGGTTTCTGGACAGGTCGGTTTGCGGTGTGGTTTAGAAATTGAAAAACCGCAAAAATTTTGGTGCGGTTCGGTTTTATGGTTGAATGTTGCGGTTTTAACCAAATCGTACCGAATAATGACTTAAGCCTTAAATCGTCATTTTAAGCTTTAAAGTGTCATTTTATCATACCTGACCACCAACTACCACGATATACATATATATATATATATATATATGTACCCATTACAATTAAAAAATTCTATACCCCTTGACCTAGTTATTCAGATGCTCTCGTCTCTCTCACCATTCACTCTTGTCTCTCGCCGGCCCACCTCCAGCTTCTCTTTGCCTCTGCAATCACCGGCATCTGACGCTTCCTCGTCATTCCACCAACCTCTGTCGTCACTAATTTATGTCTTTCGCACTGAATCTCTCACTCTCTCTCAGTACTTAATTGCACATAGATTAGTAATGTAGTTCTGTTTTGTTTTTCGAATTTTCCCTTTGGTTGTGAAGGTGTGAGGATGGAGTGCTTCTGTGTAATCTAATTGCATTTGATTCGTTTTTAATTGCGTTTTTAGTTTATGAGATATGTAAATTGCTTTCTTGTTTATTTTGGGTTTTGTTTATGTGTTTTAGTCCTGTATATACATGTTGTTTAATTTTTTTTTCTTTT
>CACSLK010024540.1:5430809-5452917 GCA_902706635.1 Striga hermonthica | reverse complement strand
AAATAGTGATTGTAATTAAGGAACTAAAGAATCACTCTACCCTTGAAACCTAATTTGTCCAGACCGACAGATAAATCCCGGAGGGAAGGGACAGCGAAGGAAAACTTCAAAATGAGAGCATTATCTAACGACCCAGCTAGGGAAATAACAGTGGGCTCAGGGAAACTTACCTTAAATCTGCCCTCCTCGGAGCGAGTGATGGTCCCGCTCTGTTTGTCCCGAAAAGACTCCAACGTCAATCTCCGGTGGCCCTGATTGGCGGAGGAAATACCGGATGCCGCGTCCCGAAAAGATCGAGCTCCCGAGCGACGGGGACTCACCGGTTGGGGGTGGGGGATGGTCGGGCTCAGTCCTTGGGCAACGCGGCTGCTTGGCATCTGCTCATTGTACTCCATATAATTGACAAAAATAGTAGCCTCCGGTTGTGGAAAAAAGGCCGGCGAGGGGCCGGGGCCGCGGCCTAAAATCCCATTCAACAACGAGCCACATGGGTCATTGCGAATGAAAATCGAGGAAGAATGACCGATTCTGGTGGTGGCAATGGTCTGGCCCGGTTGGAAGGGTTCCGGTGGGGGGCCAGACAGCATGCCGGAGGACACGCCCATGAGAGACGGGGCCGTCGGAGAAAGGGGGCCATCCGTCTGAGGGATGACGTCGCCGGCGCCGGAGTCGGAGGGCAGATCGTCGGCTGGCAGAGGGGTAGCTGAGATGGCTGTCATCGCAAGGTTGTTGATGGCTCGATGGTCCTGTTGTGTAAGAGAGGGCGATGTAGGATGGTGAGAGTTGTGCTTGGTGAGATGGGCTGGGTTAGATGGGCTGGAGAGAGAGGGGAGGGTTGGGCCGTGTGTGGCTGGGAGCCTTGTCAGTTTAGGGGTTGGGCCAAGAGAGGTAGAAGGCCTGGTCAAGTGAGTAGGGGAGTTGGGGAGTGAGGAGGATTGGGCCAAAAGGTGCGGCCCACCAAAAGAAAGGGATGAGTCAGAATTGGGCTGGGGAAGTGGCCCAAACTGATGGCCCACATGAAGTGGAGCTGTGGGGAAGTTGGGTGGCGATATGCCAAAAATAGAATGTTGGGGATAAGGGTCTGGTACCAAAGGGGGTCGGGATTCAGATGATGGTTGCAGAGAATTCGATGGCAGGGAACCCACTTGCGCCGGCCAAGGGATATTTCCGGCGACTTGAGAGTCTGGAGCAACAGAGGCAGAGAGTACAGGGCCGACAAATGACGGGGGGTCGCCTCGGCGGATCTGAAGTGAGGGATACATCTCGGTTCCTTCAAAAGCAGATTTGAGGGTCTTCTTGATTTTATCAGACCATGAGCTTAACCTGCCATGGAGGAGGCCAAGGGACGAGATCTTGGGGCCAGTCGGTGGAGCCTTGTTGGACGGGGTTAGGGAGTCAGCCATGGAGAAAAGTAAAGGGGAGTAGGAAGGGGAAGGGGATGATGAGGGAAATGAAAGGGGGGCCAGACCCCGCGGGGTCAGGCGGTCGCCGCCGGCAACGACGGGCCCCAGCAAGGAGGAGGAGGTGAGCGGATTAAGGTAGGGCTAGGGTTCTAGAGAGAAAAACTAGAGAGAGGAGGGAGCAACTTGTGTGTAAATATGCCAATGATGATTTGTTCACTTTAGCATTTGTTGTAGTTGATGCCGAGACCGATGAAAACTGGGAGTGGTTTTGCTTGAAACTGAATAATACTCTTCTTTCATTGGGCTTACCTGTTTCTAGAAGCTTCATATTTTTTACGGACCGACGCAGCGGACTTCTTAAAGACATCCCTATGGTTTTTTCTGGCAGCCATCATGCTTATTGTTTGAGACACTTAGTCGATAACTTTAAGAATCAAGTAATTTATCCCTAATTATTCATAATAAAGTAGGTTTTATTATGTTTATATAAATTATATTCTATTCATTATATTTCGTTAGTGATGGTTATATTCTGTTAGTAGTGTTGTGTAATTCTGTTTAAATTATTTTCTGTTTATTAATGTACATTCTGTTTATTATTACTTGCATTATAAATTTTGTTTATTTCATTAGTGCTATGTTTTCATTATCATTATTATCATGCTATGTACATTTTGTTTATACATTCTGTTAGGGTTTTATAAATTCTGTTTATTTTTATTATAAAGTAGGTTTCATTATTATTATTATTATTATTATTATTATTATTATTATTATTATTATTATTATTATTATTATTATTATTATTATTATTATTATTGTAGGTTTTGAACAGCTACCCACTTAATAATAAGAAACATTGGTCCTCGATTTTTAAGGAAGCTGCATATGCTCCTACGAGGCAAGAATTTGGTATGCATATAAATAATATATTGACTACTATGCCTCTTGCTATAAAGTTCCTTCAGGAGTCTAACCCAAGTTGTTGGGCGAATTCTTTATTTACCAGAGACCGTTGAGAGACCATGAATAATAATCAAGTCGAATGTTGGAATAATTGGGTGAAGTCGCACGATTTATGCCTATTTTAGCCATGGTAGATCACATACGGAAGCAAATTATGACCATGATGCACAATCGACGTGAAGGAGGGTCACGGTTTAATGGCCCGTTGTGTCCTAAGCTCGAAAAAATAGTTTCATCTTGCTACGATGCTTCCCAGAGTCTCAAAATCATGCAATCAAGTGAATGAAGGTTTGAGGTTGTTGATGCCGACAAAAGTTGTGACGTGGATTTGCAATCTTGCACTTGTTCTTGTAGAAATGACAACTATCTAAGATGCCATGTAAGCATGCATGTGCTTGTGTTAAAAGTAAGTCAATGTCCATCTATGATTTTTGTGATCCATATTATCGGGTTGGGATGTATAGGCAAGCTTATCAAGGTACTATTAACCATATACCTAACTACAATCATAATGTAGCCTCTTCCTCGATATATCATGGTGATGTTATTCATGCTCCAGATGTACGACCTCAGACCTGATGCAGGAGGGAAAAAAGAATTCCTTCTCAAGTTGATGTTGCGGTTAGGCGGTGTAAGCGTTGTGGTCATCGTGGACACAATCGACGTACGTGCAAAGAACGTATCTAGATCACTCATGTATTTTATTTTTTGGGCATTTCTATTTTTTTGTTGCCCAAGTGTATTTTGTTGTTGCCCAAGTGTATTTTGTATTTGGTCAGTTGTACTTTGTTTTTTGTCGGAATATGTCTTTTGATCAACTAGTACCAGTTATTGATGAATTAGTACCATTTTCTCTTCAATTCAGAACCAGTTATTGATCAATTAGTACCTGCTTTGTAGAAATAACAAAAAAAAAATTACCATTTTTTTTCTATTCATGGCCATTTAACGATTAACTCAATAAAAACATTTTAAATCTCATATAAACTAATGTGAGAGTGATTATGGGTCGTATAAATATTATTTGCGACCGAAATTCAATTTTTCAATGTGTTCACTACAAGCGGTACTAAATCCCATAAACAGGTACTAACTTACACTATGACTGGTACTACTTTTTTTTAATTTTGACCACAGTTGAAATATTCCATCTTGGTAGGTACTAATTGATGAATATCAGGTACTGCGTAGAAGAATAACAGGTACTATTTCAATAAAAACCGGTACCAGAAGTGTATTAAGTATTGTTTTTCCATTAGTGCGTTGAGTTCGTGACCAATTTGTGATTAACCTTAATTAACAAAATTTTAAATCTCATATAAACTAATGTGAGAGTGATTATGGGTCGTCTAAACATCATTTTTTTTTACCAAAATTCAGTGTTTCTATGTGTTCACTACAAGTGGTACTAAAGACTCTATATGTGGTACTAAATCCCAATAAACAGGTACTATTTGACACTATGACTGGTACTATTTTTTTTAAATGTTGACCACAGTTGAAATATTCCATTTGGTTGACCAAAAGTAGGTTCTAATTGATGAATATCAGGTACTGTGTAGAAGAATAACAGGTACTATTTCAATAAAAACTGGTACCATAAGCGTATTAAGTATTGTTTTTCCATTAGTGCGTTGAGTTCGTGACCAATTTGCGATTAATCTTAATTAACCAAATTTTAAATCATATATAAACTAATGTGAGAGTGATTGTGGGTCGTATAAACATCATTTTCGACCGAAATCGATGTTTCTATGTGTTCACTACAAGTGGTACTAAAGATTCTATATGTGGTACTAAATCCCAATAAACAGGTACTACCTGACACTATGACAGGTACTACCTTTTTTAAATGTTAACCACTGTTGAAATATTCCATCTTGGTTGACCAAAAGTAGGTACTAATTGATCAATATCAGAAGACTAACAGGTACTATTTCAATAGAATTTGGTACTAGAAGTAGTATTAAATATTGTTTTTCCATTAGTGTGTTGAGTTCTTGACCATTTTATGATTAAAAAAAGTATTTTAAATCGCATTCAAACTAATGTGAGAGTGATTCTGGGTCGTATAAGCATCTTTTTTGACCGATATTTGGTGTTTCTATGTGTTAATTACAAGTGGTACTAAAAACTTCATATGTGGTACTAAATCCCCATATACGTGTACTACCTTACACTATGACTGGTACTACTTCTTTTAAACTTTGACCACAGTTGAAATAATCAATTATCCTTCACAGAAGTAGGTACTAATTGACTAAAAACAGATGTGAGAAAATGTGGTACTATTTTTTCTAAATCAGGTGCTATTTTAAGAATCGTGATATTTCTAATCTTTCATGTCTACCATGTCACGTGGAACGTTAACGCGTGATTTGGATGAAAAATAGTGGAAGTTAAAGCATATAGGTAGAAATTGGAGTAGTTATGTATGATGATTCTATGAGATGAAGTGTGTCATTCTAAGAAGTGAAGTGTAGTAGTAGTGTTTTCTCATTAGTGTGTCGAGTTCATGACCATTTTACGATTAAACTCAAAGAAAAACATTTTAAATTTAATATAAGCTAATGTGAGGGTGATTATGGGTCATATAAAAATTTTTTTCGACCGATATTCGGAAATTTCTATGTGTTCATTACAAGTGGTACTAACGACTCCATTTTTTGTACTAAATCCCCACAAAGTGGTACTACCTTACTATGGGTCTGGTACTACTTCTTTTAAATGTTGACCACAATTGAAATAATCCATCTTGGTTGACCAAAAGTAGGTACTAATTGATCAATAACAGGTACTGTGTAAAAGAATAACTGGTACTATTTAAATAAAAACCGGTACCAGAAGAATAAGAGGTACTATTTCAATTATGTTTAATCTCACTTATGGAAAAACAATACTTAATACACTTCCATTACCAGTTTTTATTGAAATAGTACCTGTCAAATAGTTTATATGAGATTGAAAATTTTGTTAATTAAGTTTAATGGCAAATTGGTCACGAACTTAACGCACTAATGAAAAAACATTATTTGAATTTGAATTGGGATTTTATCCATCCCAACTATTGTCAAGAAACATCTACAATAATGAGTCTTGGGCGGTTTCTTTGTGAAAATATATGTATAACCAAAAACGCACCACACCTAAAATCGGTTCAAGTTATACTTGTTCAAGTTGACTCTGTAGTAATACGATCGGCTAAGCCTTATTTGGCCACTCAAGGAGCAACTGTTCACGACCATTATGGGGAAATCCTGTACAAATGATATACTTGAATTACATTTATTTACGAAAAATCCAGGTTATATTACTACTTAATTACTTCAGAATGTCTTTTGATCAATTAGTACCAGTTTTTGATGAACTAGTACCACTTATTCTTCTACTAAGTACCAGTTATTTAATCAAATAGTACCTGCTTTGTAGAAAGAACAAAAAAAAGCATTACTTCAAATTTGGTCAATATTTTCAAAACTAGTATCATTCATAAAGTAACATAGTACCTGTTTTATGTTGTTGTACCAGATATCGAGTCTTTAGTAGCACTTATAATGAACACAAAGAAACACCGAATTTCGGTCGCAAATGATGTTTATACGTCCCATAATTACTCTCACATTAGTTTATATGAGATTGAAAATTTTGTTAATTAAGTTTAATTGCAAATTGGTCACGAACTCAACGCACTAATGGAAGAAAAATACTTAATTCACTTTTGAATATGTCTTTTGATCAATTAGTACCAATTATTGATAAATTAGTACCACTTATTCTTCTATTCAGTATCAGTTATTGATCAATTACTACCTGCTTTGTAGAAAGAACAAAAAAATATCAGGTACTAATTGATCAATAACGGGTACTGCATAGAAGAAAGAAGTGGTAATATTTGTGGTGAAACTGGTACTATTCTGCTGAAAACAGGTACCATTAAAGAACTTGTACATCTTTTTTCCTTTCTACAAAGTAGGTACTCAACACCGGAAAATGGGTACTAATATCGCATAACGTTGGTACTTATGTGAGGAAAAACAGGTAACAATTTAAAAAAATATATATTTAAAATCATGTCATTTGTTCCCTTTCATCCACAAACCATATTCTAAAACAATCATAAACAAAACCACCATCCAAACAGTACACATTGTTCAAAACCACCATCCAAAACCATTCATAACTCCTATTGTTCAAAGACAACCCAAACAACTACAATCAAACATAATGTTCACAACATAAGCCAAACAGTGTCAAGATGAAGGATTTCTAAGGATGCATGCTGCCATGCGTGCTCGATAGAGATCAATCGGAAAACTATGTATGGCACTCCAAAATTCAGGCGCATCGACTGCATAACACTCCATCTGCATGCACACATGCACGCCATAGTCCTTCTTCACCAACCTGCGGCCTCTGGTATCGAAAATGAAAACAATCCTTGAAAGGAATGCGCCATCGAAGTTTCACTTTCTGATAACCTGCCATGAACTTGCCTGCAAAAAAAAAAGAAAAAAAAAAAGAAAAAAAGAAAAAGCAACAAAGTACATGAGTAGCTTATTAGAACGAGAATAATTTAACTACAAAACAAAGTTTAAAATGTCATAATAAGACTTACCAAAAGTTTTCCCAGTTCCTCGGTACTGCAAATTATCCATGGAGTTATGGTACAAAAACTTCATTTCTTCAACGTTGAACACAAGTAAAAAGAAGTGAAAACTCTCCAGCATTGGAAGGAAAACATATTTCACCCTACTGGAGGACCCCAGCAACCTCAGCAACTCATCAACCACAGCAACAGTACTTCTAGTCTTACTAGAAGTACACACATCATAATCTTCGTCCTTCCACCCGGTACATTTCTTCATTCTTCGAATAGCACTCACCAAATCACACTACAAATTCAATAATTCTTTTAGCAAATTAACAATAACTAATAGTTAATAGAGTACATTAAAATAAATACCTGAACATAGGTCAACAAATTGTGGACATTAGGATGGGCACCAAGCAGGATCTCCATATAGCAATCAACGAGTTGAGAATCCAACTCGTTCCCGAACAGAAGTGCACATATCGATTTGCCTCGGACCAAAATATGTTCATTGCTCCACACACATTTGTTACAAAAAATGTAATTTTAATTAGTACAATATAACAAAAAATAAAGTAATTAAAGTAATTTCGGTTACCTCAAGTCATCGCTTGCCAGGAAATCCCGGATGGCTGCAGCCTCCTCTCCTGGACATCCTTATGTCCACAAAAATCATCTCTGCCCCTATATTCATTCAGGGAAGAATAATGATCGATGTCATCCTTGTAATCCTCCTACATTATAAAATAATTGGTTAGTTATATGAAAACAACACGAACAATGAGATAATTTACAAAAAATAAAATGCTAGTTTAATTACCTCATCATCACTCAAGCTCACTGATGGGTCTCCTTCCAGATCTGGAGTGAACAGGTGGTAATGAGCTCCTATCTGTTCGAAACGTCTCTAAGTCGCCTTAAAACCGTTGTAAACACCTGCAAGAACTCAACACGAGACGTGTTTCTGGTGAACAGCCTCCGACGCTCAAGTCAGTATGAGGGTGATGAAGTAGCAGCAGCTGAGAGAAAATGAATAGAGAGAGTGAAAATTAGGGTTTAGGGTTACCTCAGCTTCCCTTTATATAGGAGTAAAAACACTTACATGAAAGGTCCAAAATGCCCTGGCTGACTTACACGAAAGGTCTGAAATGCCTTGGTCGGTTCGTATTCCATCCACCTCTTCGTCAGCATCCAGATTCCTTATTTTCTCATGTAGATTTATCCCTGTTTAGAGATCTCCTTGCACCATACTAAAGTGTATGTGAGTCGTCGGGGACCTTGAAGTATAAAAGGTCGACATCGGGTTACATCAAGTCGACTTAGGACATATGTGGGCACTCGGGGACTACCCTGCGCCCATTCGTCTTCTTGGTGATAGTTACTTCTTAAAGTCGACTTAGACGGAGTCGTTTTGGAGGCTGGCTCGTAAGAGGCTCTCTACTGAAAGTGAATATACGAGAGTGGACTCTGACACGATCGACTTAATGAGGTCGACATTGCTGATCGCGAATCGAGTAACCGGAACTTGAACCGGTACCAGATAACGTGGCTATATTATCTAGTCCCCCCCCCNNNAAAATACTCTAAGCGATTCTAAGCTTAAGAGTAAATTTGTCGGCTAGCTAACCCTTACTCGTCTTTCTGCATGTCACAGTACTGGTCACTCGACACCTCAAGACGCCTCGACAACTGTCTTGTTGCCTTCTTCGAACTTTAGAATTTCTCCAGTTTATCAATCACCGCTTGTAGGCTTTTGAATTTCAAAACTTAAAATTTGGGATGGGGATACGAAGTGACTCTCTCTCCCTGTCGCTTTGTATTCCGTGCTCCATCTCAACCATTGGATCTTACTTTAATCTAAGGGTTAGGGTTTCCTCCTTTACTTTATAAATAACCCCTTTTTTTCTTTTCTTTCACTTTTCGCAACAGCCTCTGAACTCCCGAGCTTTTAAGCTTCTCCGGCAATCACAACTTTTGACTTTCCCGGCGCACGTATTTTCTGGCAACCTTTTTGGACTTTTTCAGACTCTCATCAAGGCATCCTGTGTAAGTTTCACCTTTTACATTTTTGTAGTTTTTCCTTTCTTTTGTTGATTTTTTGGGTTTTCAGGTTGGGGTTTATGAGTGTTCTTCGTGTTCTTGAGAATCTTCAAAAAATTTTGAGCAGTTAGAGTTAGATCTTCATCACTTAAGTTGAGTTCCATTAGTGTGTTTGCTCGCATGTAGATCTAGGGCATAGTGTTGGTTTGATTTTTTCATAGGTACTCATGTCGACTTGGGAATCCCTTAGGTCGACAACCATGCACCGGGAAGTCGACTTAGATTCAAGGCTTTCATTACCTTCAGTCTTCTTTTGTGTTCAGTTGAGTCGAGTTAGAGACCTCAGTCCATCTTTCCTTCGACTGTTTACACGTTTCCCGCGGCCGATTTATGATTGCGAACTCCCTTTCGTCGACGCTTCTATATTCTTTAGCCCTTAGTATCTAGTTTGTGTTTCGTTGTACTGATCATCACTCTCTTTTTAAAATTTTTACTAGATTCTGACTGCGACTCCGTTTCTGGTTCTCTTGCTCGTCAGATCGATGAGTATTCGGGCTCCAACTCTGTCCAAATAATTGGCTTTAAGACAGCGGTCGAGAAAGAGAGTTCTCCACCTTCATCTGCTTCTTCTTTCGAGATCGACTGGGATGAGTATAACCAATCGTTGATGTCGGGTACCTTAAATGAAAATCTCAGCTCTTCCCAAGTTAGATATCCTCGACTTGACCTTTTTCCTCGAGGTATTCCACTTAGGTTTTTAGATATACATGTATATAGAACCAGTCCCATTCATTCTCCAATAATCGCTCCTTATGTCGAGCCTAAAAATGTTGTAACATTAGCCTGCCTGCTGGCCAAGTTAGCAGTACTTAACCCTTTTTCTTATGCTCATGCAGCCGAGGTCGAGGGCTTTAGGAAATTCACCGGGCTTCCTTCTGATTGGGAGCTGATCGTCCCCGGCCCTAATGACGACTTTACTGCTATAGCTATCATTTCATAAAGGACGCCCATTGCCTGAGTCATCGCCGTGGTGTCTCTTTCTTAGAGGATCTTTCCTCGAATGTCATAGAATGGAAAACCAAATACTTCTACATTTGTCCCGCTCCCGGTTCGATACCCTTTTACCAACACCTAGATAACCGACAAGATTAAGCATTCCAAACGGCCCCGAACCCTGCAGTTCGAGTCCATGCTTGTCGATCTCAACAAGCATACATGGAGTGCTCGCCTACTGGTTAGGGATAGGGCTCTCCTTAACCACGTAGGCCTTTGGGTCGACGAGGATGCTCCTCAAATCTACGATCCTCGTAAGTTTGTGAGTTTTAATTGTTTATCGTTATAATAATTTCTCCTCACCAAGTATTTCCTTTGCATATTTCAGTTAAAGCTCGGTAACGGTTCGAGACCAAGAAGACGAGGGGGGGGGGGTGAAAAGTCTGCAAACTTGCCCATTCATTCGAAGAGGCCCGATGACGACTCTGGGTCAGGGTCGAAAGAGGTAGCAGTCGTGACGACTGCTGGCAAGATGTCGCGAGTTGTGACCCCGTCAACCGCCAAGCAACAGAAGGCATCAGGTTCACATACCCAGAAGAGGGCCCAAGACGAGGTCGACTTCACTCTGGTGCCTGACTCGTTCAAGCGCCCCAAAGAGCCAGGATAAGGTGAAGTCTGTTGCCTAACTTTCCTCTTCCTCTGTTGATGTCGAGAAAGTCACACTCGAAAGGCCGTCTCGACTTTGGAATCATCCAGAGCCTCATTAATTAGCCAAGTATTTTGACTCTATCCTCCATTTCTGCTGACAAGGCTCATGCCAATCGTGATCCTCATCATCGCGCCAACTGTGCCCTCCTCTGCTTTTCTCGATTAACGGTCTCGACTTCTGTCTAATCTACTTTCATTTTGAATTAGTTCTAATCCTTTGTTTTCTTTTCAGTTTATGGCGTATGCCATCCCCACTCTCATCGAGGAGTCCAAGTCGCCCGACTCCACTCTTCAAGATTACAAGAAAAAATCTAAAGCTCAGGTCCTCGAGCTCGAGAAAAAGGACGACGACCTTGTGGCGACAAATGCTATCATCGCCAAGCTTAAGACTGAGAAGGTCGCCGCTCTCTCGAAGGTCTACCAACTAAGTGTCGAGCTCGCGAAGGCCACCGATGATAACTTGGCGGAAAGGGAGGCTGGCCAACAAGAGGGGCGTAAGTCCTTCCTCAAGTCGCCTATGGGTTCGGTCTTCCTCGAGACCTATCGCCAAGAGGTTGTCAAGGCCTTCTGCAACTCTCTGGTCTTCCTCGACGAGCTGTGTCCTGCCACTCTTCAATATTTCAACTTTACTTTTGATACCTTGGAGTCGGCCGCAAAGGGCACTGCACTCGAGGGAAAAGTCGACCGTCAAGCTCTCAAGGCAACCCTTCCTCTCCCAGCAGGGTAACAGGGCGACACATCGCTTCCCAACTATTATCCATGGTGGTCGAGACTTAAGGCTCAGGCCATTCGCAAGGCTGGCCTGAGCGCTCAACTCGATGTCCCTCCCACCCCTTTGGTCGGTCCGACCGAATTAGTCGGGCCAAGCGGGGATGATCACGAGGAGTCTGTCGACGAGGAGATAGAGGTCAAGCGGCAGGGCGCGAAGCCAATTGTTGAGGAAGAGGCTGTAGGGACCGAGCCGGTCGAGGATGAGGAAGCTGAAAAGTCGACTGCTGATTATTGAATGTCTACTTGTTCTGGATATTTTCTTTTGGGGTGGTTGGGGTTGTTTTTTTGTTTTGCTTTTTTTTTTGCTTTTTTTTTGTCTCGGCCTACTCTGGGTCGCTTTGTAATAGGCCGAGACAACTTATCGTGTAATCGAACCTATCTATGTAGTCTATCTTTTCCATTCTCTTGGCTCTTATGCTTTGATTTTTCCTTCAATTGTTCTTAGTTACTATGAATGCTTTTCGATGTTTGCGTCGATGTTTTGTTTTGGTTGTGCTGAATTTTTTCAAGTATTTCAACCCGTCTTCTCCCAACTTGTCTTGCGAGCTTGGTCAAAGACGAGCAATGATTTTAGCAGCTTCGTAACTGATAATCTAAAATTTTTCAACCCGTCTTCTCTCAACTCGGCTTGCGAGCTGGTCGGAGACGAGCAATGATTTTAGTAACTTCATAGCTGATAATCTAAAGTTTTTCAACCCGTCTTCTCCCAACCCGGCTTGCGAGCTGGTAAAAAACGAGCAATGATTTTAGCAGCTTCATAGCTGATAATCTAAAGTTTTTCAACCCGTCTTCTCCCAACCCAGCTTGCGAGATGGTCAAAGACGAGCAATGATTTTAGTAGCTTCGTAGCTGATAATCTAAAATTTTTCAACCCGTCTTCTCCCAACTCAGCTTGCGAGCTGGTCGAAGACGAGCAACGGTACTTAGCAGCTTCATAGCTGATTAATCAAAAGTTTTTCTTCCGTCTTCTTCCAACCCGTCTTGCGAGCTGGTTGAAGACGAGCAACGATATTTGGCAGCTTTATAGCTGATTAATCAAAGTTTTTCGACTTGTCTTCTCCCCTCCCAGCTTGCGAGCTGGTTGAAGACGAGCAATGATTTTAGCAGCTTTGTAGCTGATAATCTAAAGTTTTTCAACCCGTCTTCACCCAACCCGCCTTGCGAGCTGGTCAAAGACGAGCAATGATTTTCGCAGCTTCGTAGCTGATAATCTAAAGTTTTTCAACCCGTCTTCTCCCAACCCGGCTTGCGAGCTGTTTGAAGACGAGCTATGATTTTAGCAGCTTCGTAGCTGATAATCTAAAGTTTTTCAACTCGTCTTCTCTCAACCCGGCTTGCGACCTGGTCGAAGACGAGTAACGGTATTTAGCAGCTTCATAGCTGACTAATCAAAAGTTTTTCAACCAGACTTCTCTCAATCCGTCTTGCGAGCTGGTTGAAGACGAGCAACGATATTTGGTAGCTTCATAGCTGAATCTAAGATTCCACCTAGAAGATACAAACGCGTTAGTTGTTAAGTCGACTTCGTAGTTGTAAGCTTCGTAGCTTAGTCGAGATTCTATTCGGTAGATATAACTTTGCAGTTGTTTTAGGTCGAATTCGTAGTCGTAAGCTTCGTAGTTGTTTTAGGTCGACTTTGTAGTCATAAGCTTCGTAGCTTAGTCGAGATTCTTCTTGAGACACAACTTCATAGTTGTTTGTAAGTCGACTTCGTAGTCTTAAGCTTCGTAGCCTTTTCGAGATTCCTCTCGAAATATAATTTCATAGTTGTTTGTAAGTCGACTTCGTAGTCGTAGGCTTTTAGCCTTTTAAAGATTCCGCTTGAGATACAACTTCATAGTTGTTTGTAAGTCGACTTCGTAGTCGTAAATTAGCCGGCTACACAGCCATTTTGAAAAATTCTGTTTTTAGATGATCTTGACAAGTCGATACACAAACATAAAGTAAGAATCATATATTTAAAACAGTTCATTCCATTACTGGAGTTGAATTGAGAATTGTTCATTACAAAAAGAGATAATGCTAGACAACTTAAGCATAGAAGCGTTTAAGATGAATCACATTCCAAGATCGTGGCAGTTGTCGCCTCTCGACATCTTCGAGTTTGTAAGAACCTTTCTCGAGTATTTTCGTGATGGTAGAGGGTCCTTTCCAGTAATAGCCTGCTCGTAAGGCTTTCCCAACTAAGGCTCGAGATCCAGCATGCGCTCTGCAGCATCTTTCGTGAATCTCTCGTAGAACATAATTCCCCCGTCTTCTGAAACACATTTCAAATGGGGCCCGACTTATGATTTTTTGTATAGCACCCCGTCGACTTCAAAATACTTACTCAGATGTCGAGCGACTTTTTCCGCTTCTTGTTTATCCCCAGTAGGGATCTGACCTTGCAGTAGTTCTCTAATCGACCTCCTCAAATCATCTTTTTTCTCGACCTCCATTGTCTCGCTCAAGACACTCCCTTCGAGGTGCATGGTGGTGATGCGATTTCCCACCTTCCCGTCATTTGAACTTGCTATTCTTGCCAGCCAGTCGGCTCACTTGTTCTCCTCTCAGGGTATTTGTACTAAGTCGAACTTCTCCAATCCTTGCACGAGGCTTTGGATTTCCTCGACATATTTCATCATCGCTCCTCCTTGATTTTGTAAGTTTCCATCACTTGTCCGACTACAAGTTGCGATTCGGAATGCGCCACTATCTCAGTTGCTCCTCCACCTATTGTGAGTTGAATCCCTTTGATAAGTGCCTCATATTCAACTTCATTGTTTGAGGCTTTGAACCCCATTCTAATGGAGAAATCCAGATGCTTACCCTCGGGTGATACGAGGATGATTCCGAGGCCAGATCCCCTGACCGTAGAGGAGCCATCGAAATGCATCACCCACTTCTTTTCTTCACCCTTGGTACATTCTTAGATGAAATCGACCAACGCTTGAGCCTTTATGGCTCGTCTGGGCTCATATTTGATTGTGTATACACTTAACTAGACAGCCCACTTGACAAGTCGACCGAATACTGTAGGTCGTCCTAGCGTTTCTCTGAGTTGGAAGTTTGTTCTTATGACCACAACATGATTTAGAAAATACGGCCTCAGCTTCCTCGCAGTTATCACCAGAGTTAGAGCGGACTTCTCGACTTCAGAATATCTCATCTCGGCACCTTGAAGTACTTGACTTGTGTAATAGATTGGTTGTTGGGAACCCCCATCCTCCCGAAGTAGCACTGAGCTCAATGATACTGTCCCGACTGAGATATAAAGCACCAATTCATCATTGGGCTCAAGTTTTGTCAACAAGGGTAACTCCCTTAAGAACTCCTTCAATTTTTCGAACGCCATTTGAGCTTCCTCGCTCCATATGAAAGTCGACTTCTTTTTAAACAATTTGAAGAATGGGGAACTTTTTTCAGTGGCTCGAGCAATGAACTTGCTTAACCCCGCAATTCGACCCGTCAAACTTTGCACTTCACGTATATTCTTCGGTGGGGCCATGTCGAGTATAGCTTTCACCTTTTCTTTGTTGACTTCAATTCCTCTCTCCGTTACAACGTATCCCAAAAATCGACCAGCCTTTACTCCAAAGGCGCATTTGCTCGGATTCAGCTTCATTTCAACAATCTCACTCTTGTGAATGCTTCTCTCAAATCGTCCGTATGCGAGGTTGAGGACCTACTCTTCACCAAGATGTCATCCACGTACACCTCCATATTACGCCCAATCTGTAATTTGAACATCCGATCCATCAATCTTTGATAAATCGTCCATGCATTCTTGAGTCCGAAAGGCATGATGACATAACAGTATGTTCCTTTGCTCATCACGAAGTCACTTTGTTTTGATCCTCCGGGGCCAAGGGAATTTGGTGATACCCTTGACATGCGTCCATCATGCTTAGCAATTCGCAACCAGCTGTGGAGTCGACCAGCTGGTCAATTCTTGAAAATAGATAGTGATCTTTTGGGCATGTCAGGTTCAAGTCTCAAAAGTCGATGCACATGCACCATTTATTCAACGCCTTCCTCACCATCATTGTTTTAGATATCCATTATGGGTATTGGATTTCTTTGATGTGCCCCGCTCGCAGCAACTTATCCACCTCGACTTCAATGGCTTTCTCGATTTATGCACCATGGTGTCTAAGTTGCTGCTTCACTGGCTTCCTGAGGGGGTCGACATTGAGTTTGTGCTCCATGATTTCCGGGTCGATTCCTGTCAGTTCTTCTGGGGTGAAAGCAAATATATCCCTGAACTCCTTCAGCAATTCGATAAGTTGATTTCCTCCAAATCTTTCCCGACCTTAGTGGTTTGATCCTCCATCTCTCCAATTTGTATCTTTATTAACTCTCCATGCGGCTCGAGATCACTCCCGCTCGGACTCTTTTCGCTCGAAATTGGTTTCTTTCCTTCTCTAACCTCGGCTCGTTGGTTTGTTTTCATGGCTATCTGGTAACAAGTTCTTGACATCTTCTGATCCCCTCGAGCTTCTCCTACTCGATCTCCAACGGGGAACTTCAACTTCATATGATAAGTCGACACGACAGCTTGGAAAGTATTGAGTGTTGGCCTCCCAAGAATCACATTGTAAGCTGACTTGACATCAACCACTATGAATCTTACCATCTTCACCTTCCTTAAGTCGCCTTCTCCTAGGATGACAGCGAGCATGGTCTCTCTCATGGGTGCGGCTTCCGATCTATTGAAACCAAACAATGACGTATGCAATGGTGTGAGCTCAATATTGAGTTCAATCCTTTTGAGACAGTCGTAAAAAATCACATTCACCGAGCTCCCAGTATCGACAAACACTCTTTGTACTTCATAACCTGATACTTGGGTGGTTATCATCAGAGCATCATTATGGGGTCTCTTGACCTCTCCCATATCCGCCGGTCTAAAGTTCATCACTGGGCCATTCTCATTGACCTGTTGCACCTCGACTTTCTCATATCGCCCTCGGGCATACGGCTTCCTCGCCCGATTTATATCTCCATCAGTTGGTCTGCCAAATATCATGTGTATTACTCCTCTTTTCTAAGGAAGTTCATCCTTCTCCGGTGTCTCGCCCTCTTGCGAGGGCTCCTACTTCTTTCTCTCTTTCTGCCCGTCCGCTCATGATCCTTATATATGAATTCCTTCAGATGCCCAGCTTTGATAAACCTCTCGATTTCATCCTTAAGGTGTCTGCAGTCATCAGTATTGTGCCCATAATCTGTGTGAAATCGATAATAGATGTTACTCTTGGGCTTTGTTGGTCCTTTTTCCTCGTTCGGGGCCACTTGACGATATTATCATGAATTTCCTTCTCCATCACCTCCAGTATATTTGCTTGAGGTGCCGACAAGGGGGTGTATTGAGTCGGCCTCCACCCCTAGACCGTCCCTCTCTCTGCTCGCGGGGATCCTCTCCTTTCTCCCGACGGGTTTGCTTTTTTGTCTTTCTTCTCGTCTCGGGGTTCAGTTTTCGCCTTTGCCGCTTGGAAGAAGTCGACTTCTGCTTCTTCGACATTCATATATTTCACACACCTTCCCAAGACTTCATCAAATGTCCTACCAGGTCGCTTCGCCAAAGAGTTTCAGCACAACCCTAGTAGCAGTCCCCTAGTTAGTCCACCCGACTTGATTTCTTCTGTGTCGGAGGGCACGTCGACGCACGCCCGTGTATACCTCGCCACATAATCCTTCAGCGACTCCCCTTCCTTCTGTTGCATACCTATCAGAGTAAGATTGACTTTTCTTGGGCTTTCACACTCGCAAATTGGTTCAGGAAACTCGAGCTAAACCCATCAAAATTCCTGACGGCACCTAAACGCAGTTGGTGGAACCAGTCTTGCGCAGGTCCTCGCAGAGTCGTCAAGAATGCTCGACATTGAACAGGATCATTGTAACGATGTAGCACTGCCATATTCTTGAAACTTCACAGATGTCGAGAGGGATCAGTCGACCCATCATACCAAATATTCAGCTCTCTATATCCTTGTAGAAAATTGACATCCAAATGTTGCGAGAATGGGTGTCCTCTCGAGCTCCCAGTTTTTCTTCCCTCCGCTCGAGCCTGCAAATCTTGCACTTGAGCCATCAATTGTTCTAGAGTATCGTTCCTCGCCTGTGGATTAATAGTTCTGACAAAGGACTCTTTCTCGTCCGCCCTCCTATTCTGCCTCTCATTGGACTGGGCTTGTTGCTCATGCTCAGTGGGTGGTTGTTCAATCCGAGGTTGCTCAACCTTAGGTTGTTCGACCCTAGGTTGCTTGACCTGTGTCTGTTTAAGTTGGGCCGCCACCACTTCCACAAGCATCTTTTGCATTTTGCTCCTCGTCATGGTCAATGTTTGTTCCTCGACCTGGGGCGGTGGCCTTGTCCCTAGCTCCACTCCTGCTAGTCTCCCCAGGCTCAGGGATGTTTCTGTCGACTCTTGCCCATCGACTACCGTGCTTGCTCCTTTCACCTGGATAGGTCCCCCTTGTGTTAACACTGGGATCTTTACCCCAGTGGGGTAATAGGCGTTTCTTCTCCCACATGCACTCCCGACGGCGTGTGTCCTCCAAACGGTGGGAAACCGAACACCTGAAGTGGTGGTCTGGGGCTAGGAATCCACGGGGGCCTCTTATATGTCCATGCTCCCCTAAAATCCTCGTTCAAGTTCCTCTACAACCCTTTCTTCTCAGCCATCTCAAAACAAATTGGAACTAGGTGCAAAGCTCTTACTTCCTTCAAATACTCCCCACAGACGGCGCTAATTGATGAGTCTCCTTCCAGATATGGAGTGAACCGGTGGTAATGAGCTCTGATCTGTTCGAACCGTCTCTAAGTCGCCTTCAAACCGCTGTAAACACCTGCAAGAACTCAACACCGGAAGTGTTTCTGGTGATGAGCTTCTGACGCTCAAGTCAGTATGAGGGTGATGAAGTGAGCTCTGCTTAGTAGGAGCAGTAGCTGAGAGAAAATTAATAGAGAGAGTGAAAATTATGGTTTAGGGTTACCTCAGCTTTCCTTTATATAGGACTAAAAACACTTACACGAAAGGTCCAAAATGCCCTGGCCGACTTACACGAAAGGTCCGAAATGCCCTAGTCGATTCACATTCCATCCACCTCTTAGTAAACATCCAAATTCCTTCATATCTCATGTAGATTTATCCCTGTTTAGAGATCTCTTTGCACCATACTTAAGTGTATGTGAGTCGTCGGAGACCTTGAAGTATAAAAGGTCAACTTCGGGTGACGTCAAGTCAACTTAGGACATATGTGGGCACTCAGGGTGTACCCTGCGCCCATTCGTCTTTTTGGTGATAGTCGACTTCTTATAGTCGACTTAGACGATGTCGTCTTGGAGGCTGCCTCGTAGGAGGCTCTCTACTGGAAGTGAATATACGAGAGTCGACTCTAACACGGTCGACTTAATGAGTTCGACATTGCTGATCGCGGATCGAGTAAACGAAACTTGAACTGATACCAAATACGTGGCTATATCACTCACCAACTGCAATTTTTTTCTTTCTTTTGCCTCTTTGGATCGGATGACGGAGGGGTCATAAAATCAGCCGCCTTCTTCTTTTTCTTCCTGCCAAACCTCTCCTGCACCCTTTTCACCATTGAAGAGGGTTGTGCTTTCTCCGGTTGTTAGCTCGAGCTCTGAGCATCTGGGTGAGGATCATCCAACAGCTCTTTTGAATCGACCCATCTCATCAAACCAGTATACTCAACTACCAGGTCTACGAGTCGGTCCAAATCTTCAAACTCGTTCACAACAGGTTTGTTTTCAACTACCATCAAAGCCTATCTTCCCTCCTCCTCTTTTTCCTCCTCCTCCTCCTTGTCTTTTTCCCCCTCCTTTCCACCCTCCTTTTCCCCAATCCTCTTTTTCCCCCTTTTTTTTTCTTCTTCTTTCTCCTCATCTTTTTCCTCAGTCTCACAACAATCATCAAAACCATCCGCCAGCCTCATCTTTCTCACTTCTTTCTTCTTTTTATTTTTTTTTATTCTTTCTTTCCACATTTCAATTTTTTTTTCAAAGTTTGTCGTTCTCAAGACAAACCATGGCAAACAATCGGCTCTCAAACGGTCCCTCCCTGTACATGAAAGAAAACAAAAATTTAAAGGAAAACATAAATTAAAGATACTTGCACCTATGAAAATATACTAATGCTAACACAAAAATTCTCGACAAAAATTAAAGGAAAACCTGGGCTTCAACAAATGCACGCTCCTCTAAAAGAGGCGACACTGAATACACCTGCAAAAAAAAAAAAAAAAAAAAAAATCACAATGATTTAGGTACAAAACCGATTAACCAAAAAGATAAAAAGAAGAAGTAGAAATCACATATTACTATAGAATTATATAAATTACCTTATGCCTCATTATTTTTTTAAAGGTTTGTAAAGACCCTTCAAATGTAGATGGCATTGTCCACCCTGTCCATCGAAATAGACGGAGAATCGCCTCGAGCGTGGAACGTGTACCCAGAGAAGGCACACGCTCGTACAACCAAGCCTACACGCATACACATGATGTCAAAATTACAAAATCTTACAAATTATTATTGTATTAAGACAATAAAACACATATATACATATCATCAGCCCAACGACACATCCGTCAAAGTAAGCTCGGTCTCTAGATTCACCATGGCGAACAAGCTCTGCAAGCAAGAATTTATGAGTCGCATCTCCCCATGCGTACTCACAAATTTGGCTCACATACTCCAGGTAAGGATAAACAAACCTAGGGATCGAGTAACTAGAGCAAGGAAACAAAATGCAACTAAAAACTAACAAACTATACATCTCGATGAAGTCGTCTACACGACCTTCATCAACAGCAAACTTTTCTAACAAATCTACGACATGCTTTATTTTCTAAAGTTTTTTACCTACTCGACCCCAACCGTCGAATAGGGCTTTCGACTCTAAAGAAAGGTCTAAGTCTACGCTTAGACCCCCCTTGTCGTAGCCCCATAATTATACAAAACTCGACGGGGTCGAAATCAAGAAGAAAATTATCACCAACAACAAATGCATTCAAGTTTACCCTATATGTGCTAACCAGGGCCTCGACTCTACTATGCAAAGCAGCTACATCAGGCATATTCACACAAAAATAAAAAGGGCTCCGTTGAAGAGCCTCTTTGTGCTTATCCGAGAGCACAACAGTAGTTCTATCCATCACATCCTTAAAATATGATGGGGCACACCTGCATCTTAGTTCGGTGCCCTATCACAAACAAAGAGAATTTTCAAACATAAGAAACAAAATTCAATTACAGAAATTAAATTACATCCCTAATTTCAAATTCACGGAAATTCACAGAAATTCAGACATTCAATAATTTCGCATTCACATAAATTCACAAAAATTAAAAGAAAAGCCCTAATTCACAGAAATTCAATAATTTCGAATTCAGAGAAATTCACAAAAAAAAAAATTACACAGAAAGACCCTAATTTCGAATTCAAGCCAAGACCCTAATTTCGAATTCAATCCCTAAATTGAAAAGAAAACCCTAATTTTTGAATACACACATATTCACAGAAATTCACAAAAATTCAATTACAGACAAAGACCCTAATTTCGAATTCAAACCCTAAATTGAAAAAACCTTAATTTTTTAATTCAACCCCTAAATTAAAAAAAACCTTAATATTAGGAACAAAGGCTACAAATCAGAAATTACCTATGAGCTTGGTAATGCCTTCGTGGGTGTCGAGGTGGACGGTTTGCATGGAGATTTCTTCTTCGAGCCGGCCATTGCTGATGACAAAGAGAGAGACAAAGATGGCGGGCGAGTGACAGAGGGAGAGACGGAGATGGCGGGTGATGCTGATGAACGACAAGAGATGGCGAACAGAGAGAGAGAGAGAGAGAGAGAGAGAGAGAGAGAGAGAGAGAGCAGAGATGGCGATGGCGATGCTGAAAAAACGAAGAGAGAGAGAGAGAGAGAGCAGAGATGGATGTCGAAAGAGAAGAGAGCGGCAAGGAGAGAGAGAGAGACTTAAAAATAAATTAAAGGCAAATAATAAATGAATATTAATAACCTTAGTTTATATAGGGGGGGTGAAATTGAAAGAATAAATTAGGGGAAGGGAGTGCAGAAGAAAAATATTAGAATGAAGACTGATTTGGAAGTTGAAAAGAGCAATAGAGATTTAACTTGAAGTTTCCGTTATATATAAGAGGATAATACATACCTATTTTGTTGATTAATTTTTCATTTTAGTTTGAAAAAGATTGTTTGAGACCTTTTATTTAAGAAATTTAACACATCATAATTTTGTGAATTTTTAAATAAAATTAATAACACAAATTAAATAAGATTTTTCATAATAAAAAATAAATTATGATTTGAAAGAATTATATATGCTATACTAGTAGTAGTATTATATGAAAGTATAGGAGTAGGACTATTAGAGTTGTATATTAATTAATATAATGCGGACAATCTATATGAGGTTGGGTTGAGACTTGAGATCGATTCATTGAAGGGTCGCGTCTGAGGTCTAACTCCGATCTCATCCTCCTCACTAACTATCCACCTACCAACCCAAAAGCGCGCATCTCCTTAGATTATTGTTCAATTCCTTTTGATCTTCTTCGATCAACCCTTGCCTACCACGGTAATAATCATGGCTTCCTTTTCTTTTTCT
>CACSLK010024540.1:5351656-5361848 GCA_902706635.1 Striga hermonthica | reverse complement strand
AACATGGGCCTCAGATGATCCGACTTGGACAACAAGCGATCCGGTGCTTGGCAAGGACTAGTCCGGCTGCCCAACGGACTCTAGGTTTCAGACGATCTCCTCCAACGGAAATCAGAAATGTCTCAGAGTCGGCAAAAAATTAAAAGCGGTACGCGTTGAACCCTCGCTTCTAGTTCCGCTACGCTTAAGGTTTAATTCGTAGATAATAGTCCGTAACTTACACATTGTCGAAATCCTCACCGGTCCCAACAACAGCCACTATCCGGGATCAATTGACAGGTCTTAGAGATACGGATGTAAGATTATTATTAAGTCCTATTGATTATTATTTATATTTGTTTTTAATTTTTTATAAATTAATTCCTAATTAATTTTTTTTATTATTTTTTTACAGTTCGATTGGGTGCCCTATCAGTGGTACCTGGACGAGGAGGGTACTCTCCCGACCCAGTATACAGAAGGTTCACGCCTCTGAATGTATAGGGGGTGGATCTTCTGTTGGAACATCCGCAAACCCCACCTGCCTGATAGGGTCCTCCGTCAGTTCAGGGGTCAACAGTCCATCCCCGACCCTTCGATCATTAAGGGTGAGACCGAATGGGAGACACACCACCAAGGCCAGGGAATGATTGGGTGGGCATTCCATGATTGGGTCGACTTTCATGGAGCGCTTGTGAATGTTTGGGTCGAACAAAGAATCCAAAATGTCCTCCCAGATTACCCTGTGGAGCCATTCCTTGAGCCTGAGGCAGGTTACATTGATTGGTTTCACTTTAGGACTGTGAGACTAATCAGTTACCCTGCCAAGTACCCGGTGCTCCAACGAGACAGAGGCTTTCAGCCACTTGTCGAGCCGGGGAAGTGTAGTGTAAGTGTTCATACTTTGCAGTTTTATTTTTATTACTATGATTTTTTATTTTTTGTGTTTAATATTAATTATTTTGAATTTAATTTTCAGGCTCAAGTCATGGAGGGGGCTTTTAACTTGTTAGCGAGTCTTGACTTTGATACGCTCCCTCCAGATGTGCAGGCCAAAATACGAGACTCCCAAACCTTCTCTACGGTGGACTGACTGTCGGAGGCCAAGGGGTCACGCAAGGGACGTCGTCGAGTCAAGTTCTATCTCAAGAGTGCTATGTCCGACCCCAAAGGACGCAGTTGCACAGGGCGATGCATCAACCCGCTGCCGACATTGGTGGAGGTAGAAGACACCGTGCTCGCGAACTCGCTGCCGACACCGGGCCTGAGGAGGAAGAAGAAGAAGGTGACAATTTTTTACTTAACTTCAATATGATTTTCTAACTATTTATTTGTTTATTTATTTTTTGTCAAGTGGAATAGAATTTCTGATTTTTTAAAAAAAATGAATTACTCAGATGAAGAACAAGAAGAAGCTGCCACGCCCACAACCTCGTCTTCTTCACGACTACTACAGCGTCGGATGGGTTCTCGACAGCGCAGACCCCCCAATCCATACACTCCTAGTTAGTTTTTGTTGTACAAATTTGTGGACATTTTTATTTTTTTTCCTTGAAATTTGTATACTGATATTTGGACATATTCGTATTTTGAATAAATTATTGTTGTTAAATTTTGTGTGTACGTTAGCTTCTGTAACTGATTATTATTAGTTTGTGAAATTAATATTTGGTTGTGGAATCGATCCCGACAAACAGGTGTATTTTTTTAAATTTTTTTTGTGTACAATTATTGTTTCTGCACAGTAAAACGTATTCAGAAAATACGTTTATTATATATTTTTTTAAAACCGTATTTCGAAAATACGTTTTCTTATAAAGCGCATTATCGTAATACGTATCCCTGTAAAACGTATTTTCGAAATACATTTTTGTTTAAAAAAATATTTTCATAACAAATAAGTTGTAAATTTTTTCTTTATTTATAAAACGCATTTTCAAAATGTATTTTTAAGTCTTTTAAATTTATTTTTTTGTATTATATAATATGTAAAATTCTTTTTATTAATAAACTGTATTTTAGAGTAACTTAATAGTAAAACTTATTTTTAAAATATGTTTTATATTTATTTAATTAAGTTAATCAGATTTGTATTAATTTAATTAAGTTAATTACGTTACTAATTTTATTTCACTGTAAAACGTATACTTGTAATACGTGTTTTCTTTGTCTTTGTTCACTCCTTTTTTTTTTCTTGTTTATTTTTGTCTACTTATTTTTTTTAATTTAAATAAAAGAATCCAATGCAATTCTTGAAAATTAGAAGTCTTTATTTATGCTATGAGATATGTTATCGTTTGAAAAAAAAAAATAATAATAATAAAACAAATTAGAAGTCTGTGATCATCAACTCAACGGCTCTTTCCCCCAAAATCCCACTTCCCAAAATGTCCAAATGCTGCCACGTTGGCTTGCAAATGCACCCAATTTATGTATATTTAAAACGACGATGATGAATAATTGACCGTTGTGCCTCTGCATCTCTTTCTTGCTTTCTCACACACAAATCCGCTGCCTCTGAAAAAAAAAAAAATGACTCTGAGAAGCGCCGGCGGTCGACACTGGAAGAAGGTGTTCCAAATGGGTATTATTATCTCCCTCTTCCGCTCACCCTTTAACCCCTCTAAATGGTTAGTGTGTTCCTTTTCTTTCTTTTATATTATATTATCATCTCTTTCAATTGTTTCTTTCAATAATCCCAAATCCCATCCATTCTTTTTTTCTTTACAGCAAAACAATGGCGAAAATGGCGGTTGCGAGAGTGAAGTTGCTGAGGAACAAGAGAGAGGCGGTGATTAGACAGATGAGGCGCGACATTGCTATGCTTCTCGAATCTCGTCAAGATGCCACCGCTCGCATTCGAGTACCTTTTTTTTTCTTTAATTTTTGTTTCGTGTTTATTATTAGGTTGTCTGTCTACTCTCTTTATCTAATTCCCCGTGTGTTGGGAGAGAGATGTGTCCGATTACGGTGAAAGATAGAGGAAACATCCGACCGACGAAAAAATTTGGTGCAGAAAAAATTTTAACTCTTGCATTTGCTGCAATTTGGTGAAAAAATTAGGGGCAGAAAACTGTTCCTTGACTTGTAAGTTGGGTGGCTGTTGAGCATAATAAGCCTTCATTGAAACTCTTCAAATTCCAATCGACCAAAATGTGTAGGTTTCTTGGTTCTCCCTATGAAAGAGAGAAATCATGAATTCAGATTGTAAACCCTTTCTCCAAATGCATTACATTACCCGAAATATCCGACAATGTTGAATCGTATGCCGTGTTTTATCCTTAATCGTCATATTTGTTCGACTTGGTTGTAACTATTTGTGTAGCGTTAACTTGTTTGGAGTTGTGTTGTTTTTCTGTTAACGAATTTAATATGAACTTCATTCTTCGTTTCTTCTTAATCGTAGAGAAAGTTATTCGGTGATGTGTTTCTAGTCAAGTTAGTCAATAATTGATGGAGTTGATTATTGTTCAGATCCGATACTCTGAAGTTTGAAAGTAGTTTTATTCACTTTGTTACATAATCAAATTTTTGGTATCCCAACCTGTCAAGAAACCTACTTTATTACGATTAAGTAAATGATTTATTGCATCATTATTCTGTACTTGGTGAAACTAACTATGTTACTGGTGCATTTTATTGTTTAATCCATCTAAATTTATTAGCAGCCAATGCTTTTTCCGCGTTTCTTAACCTAAATTTTTCGTGGTTCTATAGATTGAACATGTGATAAGAGAACAGAATATTATGGCTGCAAATGAGTTGATTGAAATTTTCTGTGAGCTAGTTGTGGCCAGACTCTCTATCATTGCAAAGCAAAGGTGTGATTGTTGTACATACGAATCTCTTTGTTCATTTGATATCCTGCTGCTTGATCCTTGTTATGATGAGTCGAACCTCTTTTGCAGGGAATGTCCTGCGGACCTTAAAGAAGGTATATCGAGTTTGATATTTGCTGCCCCTCGATGCTCAGATATCCCGGAGCTCTTGTCTATTCGTGACGTTTTTCAGAAGAAATATGGAAAGGATTTTGTGTCTGCTGCAACCGATTTACGACCCAATGCTGGTGTGAATCGCATGGTATGTATTTATGAATCTTAATGTGAAAATTTCTGGTTTCTTTTCTTTTTGTCTTTGGGGTAGTATTAAGATGAATTGATAATAGGGCATAGTTTACGTATAATTTGTTTTACCTTTTTGGTTTCGAATGATGCCTGTCCCAGCTTATTGAGAAGCTCTCTGTGAAGACCCCATCTGGTGAAATAAAACTGAAAGTTTTGAAGGAAATAGCCAAGGAATTCCAGGTTCAGTGGGATACAGCAGAATCCGAGGAGGAGCTACTGAAGCCACCTGAAGAGCGTATTGTATGTTTCCTCTCTCTTCTCTCTCGGTAATATAATGCTGCGTGCACTTGTATGTTGCCTCTTAGTCTATATACACTTTTCTCTAGGAAGGACCAGAAAAGTTTGTAAGTGCTGCAAGCATGCCTTTGAAACCAGGCGAAAAGCAATATTTTGAGCCCATCAACTTACCAGACAGGTAAGTTTCTGTTTACTGAACAATTGATTAACCACAAATTTTTTAGAGGACAAACACCCACTTTTGTCATTTATTTTTGGCTGCGCATTGTTGAAGTACAGAGAAGATAAAAATAGCAATAATAATGGTGTGATGAATTTTGGAGAGCTTGCATCGGCTGCTGAGAAAGCCCTTGCGGCAGCAGCAGCACTAGCAGCCGCCGCCTCTAACCCATCATCATCATCATCGGGCAGCATCAACTATAATAATAATAATAATAATAATAATAATAATAATAATAATAATAATAATAATAATAATAATAATAACAATGACGGTGATGATGATGGCGCTTGCAATGATGATGATGAGAGTGTGAGAAGGAAGAAGATGATGTTGAGAAGGCGGCAGAGCTATGATATCAAATTTGATGAATCAGACTGCGATGAAGAGATTGAGATGGAGGAACCACCGAAAATCGCGAGAAGACATGGCTACAACAACTATGCACCACCACCCAAATCGGAAGAGAATGATGATGATGATGATGATGGTATGAATCGACCACCGCCCAACCGCCCGGCCCCACAACTTCCCACCAGGCGCGTGCATCCTAAGCTGCCCGACTATGATGCACTCACTGCCCGTTTCGAAGCTCTTAAGCATGGCAATGGACACTATTAGAAGAACACCCTTTTTTACACACTTGTCAAATACCCACTCTATATACCGTTTATGCATTTTCCAGATTTTCTGCTGTTATGTGTATTTCATGGTGTTAATTCTTTTTACCTTGTGCTGTTAAATGTATTGCTTCTTATCATCACATTCAAGGTTGCTCAATTTAATAAATGGGAGTAGTAGTTCTACTCTTTTCCGCATCTGTGTTGCTGTGCTGCCCACTTCTGAAGTGACATGAATTAGTACACTAGATTAATATCCCCTATATATTTATCAATACTTGTTTGAGCTTAAGTGATAGGCTCGCATGTCTCGGGATCTTATGTGGCAAAATTACATGTTTGTTATTAGGCTTGAGCAGATTTTAATTTACTTGCAATCTAAAAATAATTAGTCTGGATTATCCATCTATATATTGACTATTTATGGTAATGTTACATGTATTGATTGTATTATAATATCATTTCTTATTATAATTATTGATTTGCAAATGTACTTGAAATGTTAATAACTTTTGTATTTTTTATTAGTTTTACATATATAATATATCAAATTAATCATCTCTTGATGAACTTTGATTTCACGAACTTTTGATTTAAATAAAAATTAAATAAAATAACTGGACAAAAAAAAAAGAAGTAGACCAAAATAAAACAGTCGGATTTGTACAATACGTTTTTAAATAAAAACCGTATTCCGGAAATACGTTTTTCACAATAAACCGTATTCTCAGAAGCCGTCTTTGTGTAATATAATTATGAATCGTAATTAAACTGTCATTAAGTTAATTAATTATATTTAAAAAGAACAAAACCGTATAGCCAGAATACGTTTTCAGGAAAACGTATTATGGTAATACGTATTCAACGTAACAACGTATTTCAACAATACGTTTTTTAAGTTTCACAAAATCCGAAAATTATTTTTATACGATATAAATAATTTAAAATGTAAAACGTATTGAACAAATACGTTCTTCTAAGAACGTATTTTCGAAATACGTCTTCCGTATGATTTTGTCCTAATTTTTGCCCCAAATTGATTTTGACCTAACCCTAATTTTTTCCCCAAATTAAAAATATTTTTAAAACGTATTCTTAGAATACGTTGTTTGCTAAAAAAAAATCTCAGACTCACACGACATAATCACACGGGTCGTGTGACATAACACGACCCGTGTCACATAACACACGACTCGTGTGAATTAACCGTAGCTGAAATTTAATTTTCTTGTAGCCACACGACTCTTGTCACCTACTCACACGGGTCGTGTGACCCAAAAGCAGCTCGATTTTATCATTTTTCGTCCTTTAACAACCAACTACACCAAAATTACACGAGCAAATCAACCAATCTACCATAAATACCATCAAACAAAGTCCAAATAAATCATACAAACAAAACAAAATAAATAATCCAACCAAATCCAAATGAACAATCCAAACAAATCTAAATGAACAATCCAACAACATTCCACAAGCTCAAATCTATCCATTATTCAAACAAATAAAAACAACCGCAATAATATATTCAAAATATATAGATAACCAAATATCATTCTACATAATCCACCAAAAAATATGTTTTATGTTTATTTAATTAAGTTAATCACGTTTGTATTAATTTAATTAAGTTAATCACGTTACTAATTTTATTTCACTGTAAAACGTATACTCGTAATACATTTTCCAGTTTTTCTGCTGTTATGTGTATTCCATGGTGTTAATTCTTTTTACCTTGTGCTGTTAAATGTATTGCTTCTTATCATCACATCCAAGGTTGCTCAATTTAATAAATGGGAGTAGTAGTTCTACTCTTTTCCGCATCTGTGTTGCTGTGCTGCCCACTTCTGAAGTGACATGAATTAGTACACTAGATTGATATCCCCTATATATTTATCAATATGTGTTTGAGCTTAATTGATAGGCTCGCATGTCTCGAGATCTTATGTGATAAAATTACATGCTTCGTTATTAGGCTTGAGCAGATTTTAATTTACTTACAATCTATTAATATATAATAAGAATTAACATAATTCACTTTTAGAAACACTTTCCCGCCATGCATTAATTATACCCTATTTATAGTAATTCTAGAAAAATCTTTTAAAAAACATTGAAACATTAATAATGATCAGCTTATAATCCCTTAACAATCGCAGTTAATAGAATCAAAATAATTTTATAACATAACCTGATTGTTCAAATCCCTTTAACAGATGCAAATCTATATTTATATTAAAAGATATACTATTTACTAAATGTAGTATGTAGAATAGTCAATCCTAATTAATGATTTGTTATTTTTATCAAACATTTAATTAATACATCTAATATTTTTTATATGCAAATCAAATTAGCATTTAATTAGTTCCTAAAATATTGGGTATGCAATATTAATTTAAGAATATCCATGTATTTCCTAAAATATTGGTATGCGATACGTAAAAGAAGATTTTTTAATTTTTTTAAATGTAATATATTACAACACGTAAAACTATTCCAGTTATTTTTTATTTTATTTTAAATATAAAATATAATCAATATTTAATGCATCCTACAAAATTGGATTTAGTTTAATTCTCCATACAATTGGTTATAACTTTTTCAGTTGTACTTTATTTATTTATTTATTTATTTATTTTACATTTTTAAATTAATGACGCTCTCGGAAAATACCAAATCAAATGATTTATGATTTTTTTTTTTTTACAATTTTAAATCTATATACCCAGCTTAAAAAACTCATCGCATAGATATGGATGAGTTTAAGAAAAATTTCATAACCCAACTTATAAAATTTCATCTCCACGAGTCAAAAAAATCACATCCCTTTATCGTAACAACTTTAAAGATAAATAAATAAAAGTCTAATTACTACTATAAATCCGTTATCTATATAGATTTTTTAAAAATCTAAATTTCACCTGTCTAAATACTAATATTTTAGATACTTTTAAATATTATTTGTATAATTTTTTTTACACATTTGCTCTCTCTCTATATATATTTTCCTTAAATGAAGAATTTTTATACATATTTTCCTTACGGGTAGTTTAGAAAAATTTAGGTAGCTTCAAACATTATTTGTGAATAATATATAATATTTTTGATGTTTTTATAGATGTTATAAAATATTTTAAGTATTTTTAATATTCAATATCACACTTAAAAAGAATATTTTGCCAAAAAAAATAAATAAATACGCAGTATAAATGTTAATAGAAACAGTCTTCAGTGTTCGTCTTTGATTTTGTCAAAACAAATCTCATAAAATCGGTGAAGTCAAAATTTGTACGTAAAGTCTATCTATACTAAAACAAAGGTAGATTCAAAATTCATTATCTATTTTTTTTTCTTTTCCTTATCTAATTCCTTCTTATTATCTATTTGTATATAAATCTGTTCTGATTTTGTTCAATCCTCTAATTGTATTTGTATTATATTCCATAAAATCGATTTAAAAAAAAATCCCATAACATCCGATAAGTAAAAAAATACGTAAAATCTTTACTTAAATAAAAAGGCTTTATTTATTATCTAATTGTATGGAAATCTGTTCTGATTATAGTACGTAGTACAAATTGTGCACCCGTATTCAGGAACTACTTAACGGGCAAACTCTTTGGAAATAAATCATTTAGTGCTTCTGTCTCGTGCATACGGTATGTATTTGTATTACACATACTAGAAAATTGTGCACCCCGTGCATCGCACCGTCTCTGTACTAATAATTGACCTTAAAATTGTGCATCCCGTGCATCACCCGTGTTAACATTTTGACCTATTACAGGTCATGCACGTAATATATATATCCCGTACATTTTTCTTTATTCACTTATATAATTATATGACTTGATAAATGACCTTAATTTTGTGCACCCCGTGAATCGCACGGGATCTGTACTAGTCAAAATAATTTAATAATATAATGTTATAAATATGACAACATAAGATAGATTTAAACCAAATCTCAATGCTTTATTTGTCAATCTATATATATATATATATATATATATATATGAAAAGTCAACTTATTTACCAAAAACAGTAGCAAGAAAAGTCAACACACATTTAATGCATACTTTATTTGGAAATTTTTTACTATATGTATTAAATGCTTGCATATTTACATTTACTATCCAAATATGATCTTCAAGATTTTTTCCTTAAATAATTTATGCAATGATTTTACTGATATCCATTATATTTAATATTTGTCGAGTAATATTTTTAACCTTTATTTAATTATATAACACTATTTTTTTTTTAAATAAAATTAATATTATTTATTATTTAAAAGATAATAATCACATCATTAAATGATTTTATTGATGGTTAGATAATAAAATTATAGTTATTCTTTAAAATTTCGACATGTTATTTATTTGTATATTATTGTCAACTATGATAGTATTTTATCACTTTTTTTTTTGGTTATGTTTCAACAATGAACTTATTGTAAAATATTTTTCTATTGCATAGTATGTTAAATAAACTATAAACCCTTAGGATGAAAATTAGAAAAATCTCTTGATTATGTAAGGGATTTATTTTTTGGCAATTGCTAAATCATTTTTTTTTTCGTAAAAAAAAGAATTATTATGAGAAAATTGAATTCTAAAAAACATGTGTGTGTATTTTGTAAACATTTATACTCAAAATTTTATTTTAAATTTCATTACATAAAGAAGACTACTTCTATAACTTTTATAGATAATAATAAAAATTACATTATATGACTGGAAATTTTATATAAAATAATGATTCAGTATTAGATGGTGAACGATAATTAATAAAAAAATTATTTTTCATATATCAATGAATAAATATGTATTCTAAAATCAAATAAATATTAGTATGATGTATATTAATTAACATGTTAATTTTTTGGCTTAAATAAATGACACTTATTAAAAGATGTGAAATATGGATGATCCAAGCCTATTGTATTTTTTTTTTTTTGTCTAGACGTACAAGTCCTATAGAAATAATTGATTTAATATATATATCAC
>CACSLK010024540.1:5325153-5335356 GCA_902706635.1 Striga hermonthica | reverse complement strand
TTCTGGGATTATTTCAGTTCAGTAAATTCATGTCCAATCAGTTCATGTCAGTTCAGTTCCGGTTATTCTGGTTAAGTCTAAGTATCATGTCAGGTTCAGTAGAGCATCTTAACGAAATTAATCAGTTAAGTTAACAGTCTGAGCATAGTCAGTAGTAATTGTTTATATTATTTTTCACTTTGATCAGGCATCAGCACTACCGTTCAGTTTCAGCAGTTCAGGTGGGGACTCAGACTAAGTACTACATTGATTATAATTACGGTACCATGTTTGAGGTATGTATTTCAGTTCAGTATCCGCTCGGAATGGTCGCCGGTCCATTCTGGGTTCTAGTGGCCCTAGTCTGCCCACTAGAGTGTGCACATGGTGTCCGACATTAGTTTTTGCCGGCAGATGAGGTAACGGTCAGGGTCACGTTGCGTGACGATATCAGATTCATTCATGTTATTACCGGTTTCATGTTGAGGTTATGTATATGCTGATATCATGATATTGTTATTATTTTCAATGTTTACATTAGTATGAGTTTCCACGGAGCACAGTGGCATAGTGCTCACTTCCCATTGTTATCATGTTTTTCATGTCAGGATGTCGGGCAGGGAGCGTGAGATGACGAAGGATTCAGGACTTTTATGTTTTGACTGTATATGTATATTGACGATTGACGATGGTTTTTGATGAACTTATATTTTTACCGGACTTTTGGAAAACATTATAGCTTTCAGTAACATTATGATTTTATTAAAAATTAAAATAACGGTTTTCCAAATTAAGTCACGTTTTTAAGGTAGCACCCCGAATCAGTTTTCGCAAAGTAAAATATTTTATTTGTAAATAACTTTGCGAAATTTTCGCACTCTGATTTCACGATAAGGCGGGGTGTTACATGTACGAATTTTAATTATCCCTACACTGACCTTGATCGTCTAATCAGCGTTGCTTAATTAGGCTTATTGAAAATGATATCAACAAGGTGGCCCCCAGCATTATTGGTCGTCTGGACGGAAGACGGGCAGTGATGCTGAAACTTTATCAGGACGTAACTAAATTCTCGGATCAACATGACATGTCGGTTTCGTCATTATTTCTTCGATGTCTCTACAGTTGGTGGAAATAATACTTAAAAGTTGAAGCGGTGCACTTTATTGAAATTAATTGCACGGTTTCATTAATAGGGGTAACGGTCACTTAAAATAGGCCACGTAGCTGCTATTAAGAGGCAAGATTTTCAAGAGTCGCGTCGACTCGCAGATCCAGAACGTGTAGCCCACGCGCCCCTATTTCTGTCGGTTCCTAACGGTTGCCTTTGAATCTAGGGTTTAGTATAAATAGGAATTCTTCTTTTGAGATCTATTTTACTTTCATCTTCTTCTTGCAATCGTCTTTTCTGTTTTCCTTGCAAATTAATTGCCTTTCAACCGTACTCAAAGCATTCCAGATCTGCGAATTGCTTCCTGTGGTAAGAATTTATCATCGTATTTCGTTTATTTACTCCAACTTTTCTTTCTTTTTCGACATCATGAGCGTATCCTGGGCGTCTTCGGGTGATGATAAATTGGACGCGATGATGATTAACATGGTTCATTCCGGGGAGTTGGAATTATTGTCGGAATATAACCGATGGTATCCGGTGTTTGTCGAGCGATTAAAGATTCAGCTAAACGATAGTGAGGGGGATAAAGTCGTAGAGAAAAACGCCATCGATGACTCATGATTCTGGAGGCGACCTATTAGGAGATGGCCGGACCCTGAACTTACATCCCATGGTGAACCTAGTATTCTTACTGATGCCGACGTCGTCATGTTGCGGGGCGAGATTCGAGTTCCTACGTCGGTACATCTGTTTGCTCCATACCCAGGTGAGAGGATCACATGTCCTCCACCCAATTGCGTCGGCGTATTCGCTGAGAGTCTAAGATCAGGCTTGCGATTTCCTTTGCCTCGCATAATCACTGAATATTTGCGGGACTGGGAGTTCCCGATATGTCAAATCGCTCCAAATTCATGGAAGCGAATTATTGGACTGCTGGTACTTTTCGCCGAAAAGAAGTGGGATCTACCGTCGGCGAAAGACATGAGGAGCATGTTCACATTTAGGAAGAGCCCAGATAGACAAGTGTCGGACCCACTTCTCACTTTTTCTATTGTCGGTAAACCCCAACCAAGGGTAAAGGTCGGCGAATTAATAATGGAGGTCCCCGACACATTACATGGCTCCCAAGAGGAGTGGTTGTGGGTCGGTGGAGATTGGCAGTTCCCCGACTTCGCTAATGATCTTCTTGCCGACGGGACTAGCATCCCAATGGCTATTAAATCTGGTTATTGTAAGTTGTTACCATTTTCTTCACTTCGGTTATTAATATTTTGTCTTTTGTTGTCGCTAACAGGTGGACTTTTGTGACCTTGTAGCAAAACCAACCGGGAAGAGAGAGCCCAAGTTCGAGGGTCTACTATACGACCGAGTGGACAAATTGTTTGAAGTGTCTCCCAATAAACGACGATATCAGCGACTCGTGAAAGATTCCCATTTAGAGTTGGCTGGTTTATCTCCCGGGATACTTGATTCTTCATTTTTACCAGGTAATCTTCTTCGCTTATCTCGTAGCATTGTTCGTAGTAACGAAATCGGTCTAACTTTGACTTTGCTGCAACAGTTTATTATCCATTGCTGGGGTATTTTGGTTTCGGAGATCCCGCAGAAGCAGAAGAACACCGGAGACGTAATCCGAACTTCGACTTAAAGAACAAAGTCGGAAAAAACAGAAATCTTTGATCAACCGAAATGGCTGGACGCATGAACCTCCTCAAGGCATGGAAGAAAAACCCCAACCGATCTCAGAGTGCTGTCGGTGAGCCATCGTCAACAAGGGTAGAGCCTACGCCGGCGATTGTGAACGAACCAGTAGTTACCGACGTCCCGCCACTTGAGGTGGCGCCACTGCAGCAAGTAATGGCGTCGGTTGATGAGCCTGTGATTGATCTAGAAACCTCTCAAGAGGTGCCAGGAGAGTCCGACGTATCAGTGGTTCATCGTCATAAAAGATCCAGCGTGTCTCACGTGGCAGAAAGGATGAAGAAGAAGCAAGATACTGGCGTCGGCAAGGATAAGGAGGAAGGACCCGAAATCATTCTGAAGGATTCCTTCCTCAAAATTAATGAGTAGAAAGCGGCGGAGCTGACGCTGCCGGAGGACGTGTTCGATCCTTGGTTTTCGATGTTTCAGACAGTCGTCGAGCCAAAAATCACAAATAACCAGCGGTTCCCCGATGAAGTGGTTAAGGCGGCGAAAGTCCCTTTGATGTCGTGGGACCCGAAGACTCACGCCGGAATTGCATCCCTGCCTGATGATCAAAAGTTCAGCTATGCCCGAGGTTGCTTAGGACGGGTGCTGGTTAGCTTTATTGCTGCCGAGGAGAGCTATCGGGGAAGAGCGCACGAATTAGACGAGAAGCAGCACGAGCTGAGCTTGAAGGAAGGTGCGATTGCTTCCTTAGAGGACGAGAAGTCTCGCTATGAAGCGTTGATGTCAGAAAAGGATGCCCAGCTGAAAACAGCACAAACCGAAGTGAGCGCTCTTAAGACTGAAAAGGAGAATCTATTACTGGCCCACGATCTCTTGTCGATTCAACTGGCTAAAGTTGCTGAGGTAGCCAAGGAGAAGGATGAGCAGCTCACGAAGTTGAAGGCCGAGCTCCAAGCTGTCCGGAAGGACCGATCTGATAAGGATGCTGAGCTAATCCGATGTCGCGAGGCTCATGAAGTTGCTATGGGTAAACTCCGACAAGAGATGACAACCACAGCTGAGCTCAAATTCCAGGAGGGTATCGAAATCGGGAAGAAATCGGTGGCCGAGTCCGACAACGCATCTAATGTCAACGCAGTAACGGAATGGGAATTGGAATTGAATGCTGCCTTAGCTTTGCGTTGGGTGATCGATAGAGTAGAAAGCGGCGTATACACTATGGACGAATTGCGTATCTTCCTTCTTCATAAAATGGAGAAGCATGGCTTTAATCCTGAAATGAAGAATGCCCATATTCCGGCCGATCAGGATGAAAGAGACTTCGCCGATCGACTTCTAAAACAGAAAGAAAGTCGGATGTTGGAATTGGATTTGATACCCTTGTCGGAGGAGCGCAAGGCAAAGATCCGTCAGTCATTTGTCGACATGGTCCTCGAGGTGGAAAAGGCCAAGAAGCCTGAAATGGCTAACATATGTGTGGAGACGATCGCCGAGGCCTTTGTTACAGAAACATTTGAGGGCCTGTCTGATGAGTAGCTGTTGGGCGCGATTATCAGTTTTGCTTCTAGAAAGGTGGCGGAGGATGACGCCAAGGCTAAAGGATGGGTAACTGATCCAGCTCCTTCTGATGACGACCGTGTGCTGCATGAAAATGATGATGTCGTCGTGATCAAGGAAAGTGATATCGTCCGCGCATTGGAAGAGAAGGAAGAGAACGTAATTCAGCGCTTGAGCCAGAGATTAATAGATCATATGGATGTTGTTGATAAGGACAAGGCTGATGTCGGAATTCCTCAGTCTGGAGGGGCGTCGTCGTCGGGGACCAAAGAAACTTAATGTTTTTTATTTATTTTGTCGTTTGTTTATTTTTCTTGGAATGTACCGATAACATTTGATTTTGGAATGGAATATTAATGTTTGATGGTTTATGAATGTTTCAATGTGACTTATCATTGTAACGAGTCAAAGTATGTCGGAAAAAGTGAATAAATGTTTGTTAAACTACAATTCCCGACATAACATTAATGTGATAATTTAGACGAACTATTGACGTTGGTATAATCTTACGGTATTTCCGACATCAATAATTTTATCAGAACAAGTTACAACAAACATGCTTTCATTGGAAGCATTTATTGTGAAAGTCCTTGAATGTCTCAAAGAACTTAAGAATTTTATTGTCAGCTCATCAAATCAACGTCGGGATTTGATATTAAAGAGCATAAGCCTCCCCAAACCATCTTCAGGGCTTGGAAGTATCCGGCTTTGTCGCGTTTGGCTAGGTCATACCATCTTCAGGGCATGAAACACGTTTAGCCTTAGCGACGAGGACCGATTTATTGTGGTCTGAGTGGTCGAACAAATTATAGAGGTTCGTCACACAAATTTTATTGATAGCAAAACATGGTTCTTGTACAGGAGTAGGGCAAAAACTTTTCACAGGTCAAGAGCAGAACTTTGATAGCTCACTGATAATACTTCTTCAGATGAGTCGTATGCCAGGGATATGGAAGAGGAACACCGTCTAATGTTTCAAGTCGGTAAGTGCCATTAGAAATCGGACGATTTACTTTAAAGGGTCCTTCCCACTTTGGTTGTAATGGGCCGATATTGGCCCCGGTGATTCTTTTCAGCACGAAGTCTCCCTTGACAAATGAACGTGGCTTAAGTCTTGAGTTGGTATACTTTTCACTACGTCGTTTATAAGCGGCATTTCGAGTTTCAGCATCAGCCCATAACTCATCGACCAAATCGAGACTGGTTTTCAAGTTGGCCGAGTTGGTTTCTTCAGAAAAGTGAGTGACCCGATATGTCGGAGAAGCAAGTTCAACCGGTATAACAGCTTCAGTTCCGTAAGCCAACGAAAATAGAGTTTCTCCAGTTGAATTTCTCGTCATCGTTCGGTAAGACCAAATGACATAAGATAACTCGTCAGGCCATGATCCCTTTGCAGCTTCAAGCCGAATTTTCAGACCATTTTTGATAATCTTATTTACGGCCTCTATCTGTCCATTTGCTTGTGGGTGATAAGGTGACGAGAAGAAATGTTTGATACCGTAATCTTCACAAAAACTTTCAAATCGCTTGCCTTCAAACTGACGACCGTTGTCGGTTATGATAGAGTTCGGAATCCCAAACCGACAAACAATTAATTTCCATACAAAATCGATCATCTTATGTTCTGTTATAGTTGCAAGAGGGTCAGCCTCTACCCATTTGGTAAAGTAATCAGCGGCCAATATCGCAAATCGAACACCCCCTTTTGTTGTAGGAAGTGGGCCGATCAAATCAATTCCCCATTTTGCAAACGGCCATAGGCCATATATCGAGTTGAGGAGTTCAGGATGTTGGTTCACGTTAGGAGCAAATATCTGACACTTGTGACATCGTCGGACCCAGTCTGCGGCATCTTTTCGAATAGTCGGCCAGTAATAACCTTGACGGAGGATCTTGTGAGACAAAGCTTGAGCTCCCTGGTGAGTACCACAGACTCCTTCGTGTACTTCTTGAAGAACTCGTTGAGCGTCAGTCTCTGACAGACATTTAAGCAACGGAGTAGAGTACCCTTGCTTATATAACGTCCCTTGATCAATGGTGAAATGAGCGGCACGAACACGAAGGGTGCGGGCTTCTTTCGGGTCTGCAGGTAAGGCCCCGGTTTGAAGATAGTTGACAATCGGGTTCATCCACGTCGGATTTGAAATTGATAGGGCAGCGTCAACCATGACAACGTCGGTAGTAGCTGTTAATGAAGTCGCCTGTTGAGTAACTTGTACGAACTCGACATTATTCAAGTCAGTTGACGAGGCCAAACGTGAAAGGGCATCTGATTGAATGTTGAATGACCGAGGTATATGCTCCAACGTCACTTTAAACTGTGTCAGCTTCTTTTTTACGAGATCAAAATAAGGCAACAACCGTGGTTCTTTAACTTCGTAAGTACCATTAATATGGCTGACTAGTAACTGAGAGTCGGAAAATATTCGGAAAGAGGAGACATTCATGGATTCAGCAAAGTGCAGACCTGATAAAAGGGCCTCATACTCGGCTTCGTTGTTAGTGGCCGGGAAGGTGAATGCCACAGAGTAGCAAAACACTTGTTGATCAGGACTAACTAAGACGATCCCTCCTCCAGCTCATATAGCGGTGGACGATCCGTCAATGTAGAGAGTCCATGTCGGATCTTCAATAGATGTATTGACAGTGGGAGTAAATTCAGCAATGAAATCAGACAGCACTTGAGCTTTGATAGCGGTTCGTGGTCGGTACTGAATATCAAACTGCCCCAATTCTATTGCCCACTTAATCATTCTTCCCGACGTGTCAGGTCGGTGGAGAACTTGTCGGAGAGGGTATGTCGTAAACACAATAATTGAATGCTCTAGAAAATACGGGCGCAGCTTCCGTGCAGCGATGACCAGGGCAAAGGCTAACTTCTCCATATGCGGATATCGCAATTCAGCGTCATGTAAGGCCTTGCTAACATAATACACCAGAAACTGTTGAAGCCCATCTTGTCGTATTAGAACAACACTAACGGCAACGTCACTTACACCGAGATACAGATAGAGAGGTTCATCAGGAAGTGGTTTCTGCAACGTCGGTAACCGTAAGAGAACGTCTTTAATGTTGTTAAAAGCATACTGACATTCTGTGGTCCATTCGAACGGTTTCTTCTTTTTGATAGCGTCAAAGAATGGCTTGCAATGATCTGTATACTTTGAAATGAACCGATTAAGGGCTGCCAGTCGACCGGTTAAAGCTTGGACACCTTTGATAGATGCCGGGGGAGCTAAGTCAAGTATAGCTTGAATCTTGGTGGGATTGGCTTCGATCCCTCGCTGAATCACCATGTATCCTAGAAACTTCCCTGACCCAACTCCGAAAGTACACTTGTTGGGGTTAAGCACCATGGAATATTCTCGGAGTATACCGAAGACTTCGGAAAGGTGGGTGATGTGATCAGAGGCCTGTTCCGACTTTACTAACATGTCGTCTACATAAACTTCCATCGTATGGCCGATCAAGCGAGCAAACATCTTATTGACTAACCTCTGATACGTGGCCCCCGCATTCTTCAGTCCGAAAGTCATCATGACATAGCAATAGAGGCCTCGAGCTGAGTAGAACGAGGTATGTTCAGAGTCATCAGGGTGCATAGGAATTTGATTATAGCCTGAATAGGCATCCAAGAAACTCATAAGTTGATGTCCCAATGTAGCGTCTACCATGTAATCAATGTGTTGAATGGAGTAGCTGTCCTTCGGGCATGCTTGATTCAAATCTGAAAAATCTATGCACAGACGCCAAAGGCCGGTGGCTTTCTTGACCAAGACAGGATTTGATATCCACGTCGGGTACTTGGCTTCTTTAACAAATTTATTGTCTATGAGCTTATTTACTTCCTCTTCAAGGGCCTTCTGGCGATCCGGGCCAAATTTCCGGCGTTTCTGGATGACCGGCTTGACAGTTTTATCCATATTCAAGCGATGACATGCTTTTTGCGGGTCAATCCCTTTCATATCTTCATGCTTCCAGGCGAACACATCAGAATTCAACTGTAGGAATTGAATTAAATTTGATCGAATGGGTTCTTGAAGATTATTCCCGATGCGCAGCGGTTTTTGCTGAGTCGATCCATCCACGTAAATGGCTTCGACATCTTCAACTGGCTCTGCACGGACATGACGATTCCCATCTTTAAACTGCATCCGTGGATCTATCTCCTCATGCATCGCTATGTCACCTTCATGCAAAGGTTGTTCTTGATCAAGGACTTCAGTTAATGTTCTAGGCAAAACCGACGTCATAGGGATGTCGGTATTAATAAGCGGCAAGTCGGTATCCGCTTGAGGTATGTCGGTATTCGGGATGGACTGATCAGTTTTTTCAACATCAGAAGTTGAATTATTTGGCTCAACGGGGTTATCAACATCCTGCTCTTCAATCATATGAAAGCTACACGAGGTTGAGAGCAACATCAGACTTCGGGCTTCTCGTTGATCTCCGTAATGAGTGCCTTCTCCTTCAATGGTGGGAAACTTCAAGGCATAATGAAAAATTGACACAGCAGCACGAAGTTTATAAAGCGCAGTTCGCCCTATTACAACATTATATTCATTCTGGACATCTAGAACTTTGAAAGTTTCCATAATGATCTTGGATTTTGGTCCAAAGCCACCAAACCGAATAGGAAGCAATATTTCGCCAACAGGACAAGAAATACTTCCATTAAAACCTTGAATTTGGTCGTTACACGGCCTAATGTCTGCTGGGTCCAAACCCAATTTTTTGAACGTGCGAAGCATCAAAATACTTGAATAGGCCCCCGTGTCGACCAAAATCCGATGGACAGGAATCCCTCCAATCGGGGCTGTTATAATAAGAGCGTCGGAATGAGTATGAGCAAATAAATTGGCATCTTCGATACTGAATGTGATAGGACAATTTCGTTTGTTAATAGTATCTCGAAGGTCAACGTTCATGACTCGTTTCTCGGCGTTCTGTGCCTCTCGAGCATAAGCTTTGACTTTACGTCGGGATGTATCTAACTGTTTGTTATTGGAGTTGACTCGAGGTATGCAATGTGAAGAACCTAAGGCGTCATGTGTCCGGGATTTCCTGCAGTTGTCAGTCGAGGTTCCGACATGAGTGGAAAACGTGAAGACCTCTTTATCATTCGCGCGAGCTCTTTTCTAGTTAGCGGGTCGGTTATCTTCATCTTCATCGTCTGAAACATCCAAAGGCCTCCCTTTCCGACGGTTGTCAAAATTTCGAAACTTTTGAAGTTGAGGTTGTCCGATTAAGCGCAAGAGTGCCGGCAAAAGACCGAGACACTCATCTGTATTGTGTTCGGGAGACTTATGGTATGCGTATTACCGAGTTTTGTCCAACTTGTCTTCAGGAGTTCTCACAGGCCTCGGGTCTGGGATAATCCCTTTTCCTTTCAGTTCTTCATATATGGTAGCTGCTCCGGCGGAATAAACGGCGTGATAACCTGTCCTGACGTTATCCGAATATTGATCACGAGCAGCCCGAGACTCTGGAGTATTTTCATATCCTTTGGAGGAGTTCCGAAACTGTACTTTCCCAAAGTTCTTTTTGTTCTTCTTTTTAGCGTCCGGTTCAGACTTGTTTTCTTTCACCGAGAAGTTGAAGCTGGGAACCGACATCGATTCTTCGGCAATAATAAATTGTTGAGATCGCACAAGAAACTCTTGAAACGTAGCAGGTTTATTTTGGCACAAGGTCCAACGAAACATTGAGTTGGGCTTCAATCCAGCAATAGCAGTTACTAACAAAGTTTCAGGGTGACAAGGCTCCATGTTCTGAAATCGATCGTTGAACCGAGCCACATAGTCTTTAACAGTCTCTTCGTCCTTTTGCACAATGTTGGTAATCGATTCTTTCGGAATGAGGCAAATTTGAGCGCCGATAAAGTGTGATCGGAAAGCTGCACG
>CACSLK010024540.1:5300670-5312414 GCA_902706635.1 Striga hermonthica | reverse complement strand
AAAAAAAAAAAAAAAAAATCATTTTATTCATGATTTGACCTGTAAGCTATAGTACAGCATCGTTCACTGTTCTAATTTACTATACAAGGCGAAGTAGGACTATTAAGATGAGTAGTTCGGCAACAGGTATTTCCAGAAGGCTAATGACAAGTTTATCAGTCCCGGTTTTGGTGTTCTTAGCTCTGTACATCTTCAGAAAACACGTAGACTGGCAGAACGTGAGGCAGTTCTAACAGTGACAATCAAGCTTACACTCCTCGACTGAAGTTATGCCCTATGCTCAAATGGAAGCATATTGGTAACTGCAAACATGTATCTTAAGCTATTGGGAAAATTTTACTTACTATAGATCTCGATAGAAATTGAAAGAAGAAAATCCTGTCAAGGGACTTTTCTACCGGATCATGCTATTCGTCATCACTAGCTCACTGAAAGATGGGAAGAAAAGGAAAAAGGAAAAAAAATAAGGAAAAGCAAGGGCAAAAGGCATCTCAGTTCGGTGGACTTGAATCTTCAAGTTTGATACCGGCTAACATAGCAAGCTCTGATAACTGCTTCTCTCCACTCATAATCTGCAAAAAAAATGAGTTGAGTGATGCATTAAAAGAGCACAAAAATTCACTTACAAAGTATTTAAGAAATGAACTCTAGGGCTAACCGACCTGGCCGTTTATTTCCCAGGTGGGGAACCCTTGAAGTTTAACATCTGAACAGACGTGCGCCATTTTAGTTCCGGTGCTTACTCCATCAGGGAAACATTCAACATAGTCCAATAACTTTGCTGCTTCCCTCCCAAACATCTGTTATTATGATGGCAATCAGAAAACGGATATAATTAGCCTGATTGACAGATATAAATATTAACTTAAACGCCAATGCATATAAGGTTGCTAGCAAGGAATTTGGCCTAGTTATATTCTACTTCCAATCCTCAAGCTGCCTTACAAGGGCGAATGTAGGTGCTTGTAGCAGTATCACCAGCATGGAGGCTGGGTGATCCAACTCACAAGCATCCTTTTTACAAATTTATGGTTTGCATGCATGCAAGACCTCTCACAATAAATAAGAGTTCCAAGCATCAGGTAAGATCTAATTTAACCTATGCACTCCAAATACTAACAGAAAATTAATCATCTCTCTAATGGGGCTGGGGCCATTGGAGGCGTTTTCCAAGAGAAACCCGGCATGCTCAACAAATATTTTCTGCATAGTCTTTTTCATTTACTTTGCCTAATCTAAATTGGTGCAGTTGCAGGTAATCCTCTTAACCAGGATTCCGTGCTTCAATCAGCATAAAAAACAATTCTTATCGACTTACAACTCTTATTTCTAACTGAAAACTGTAACAAGAAATAATACTAATTCTGCTAGGTCCTAAAATAATCATCCTTTGCGATTTAAAGTCATTTCTAGTGACATACTTGTGGAATCTGATAAGAGGCATCGATCACATTCTAGTTTCCGTTAGTTCTTTCTTTCATAGATGGGTGAAATGTGATTGGAACACTAAACCATTTGCTAATATCTAATGGATAGAAGGGGTAACTGAATAGTAATACTTCCATCTGCAGTAAATTTACCAGAAGCACTCTTTGTTAATCAATCTATTGCACTGTGCCTTTGAACTTGTTCAATTTTTCTGGATTGCTTTGACCAGTGTCTCAGATATTCTAAGTCACTTTTGTTTGTTCCAATGAATTTCAAAACTAGAAGTCGCCATAATACAAGCAATGCTTGTCGGAACAAATCCGACTTTACTAAACAAACGGGAAAGTTTGAAAAGAAAAAGATTGATTCTACAAGCAGCCAAAGTACATTGTGAGTGAAAAGTTCAGCAGAATCGCAAGTACCTCTTTCTGATCTAGACAATGCGAACACCAGAAAGCCCCATACAATTTTGCTCCAATGGCACGTAAATGTTTGGCAAGAGCAATAGCCATAGGACTTGATTCTTTTGTGATCTCAGTATCGAAATATGGTATTTCAGTCTCCGTCATGCTGCTACAAATATAATGAAGTTCAATACCAAAAACAGAGGAATGTACATTTGATCACAAGATTACAAACAACACGAATTATGATGCATCTCTTATGTTGCTATTCAAAGGTGTATCTGTATTGAATAATATGAGAATAACACATTCTAACATACACGTTTCAAGGAGTTAGTAACATATCCGAGATATGCGAAAACAAATTATTAAATTAAAAAACATGGATCAAATATGAACTATTGATTCTCTAGCCTCTAACATCACTCAATAAATAATCATGAAGTCACTTCAAATGGGTTAGTTTTGAGAAACTTATTAAATTCACCATCTAGTCAGGTTCAATAGATTGTATGTTTAACTTGTTACATAGTTCCTCAAAGTTGGATCCTAGGGTCGACTTTGTCAGGACATCTACAAGCTGATGGCTGGTAGACATGCGCATGACCTACCTGAGTTAATGACCAAGTGCCATGTCTCAAGGAATAACGCGACTCCAAGTTGTCATTCCTCTCAGCTATCAAATGAAATCACCACATGCTTTGTGATTTTGTGATGAATGGGATCCTCTTTTATGAGGATAGTGGCCCGATTATCTAAAAGTCAAAGGATTTACAAATTCATATCCAAGTAAACCATAACTGGCATGACCCATGTTCATGGATAAAAAGCTACCACCAATGCTTTTAGTTTAGCTTCGACACTAGGCTCGCAGACCCTGCAGACAACCGACTGTTTCTTTTCCATGTGCAAGATTACTACAGACAAACAAGCAATATCCTCCCCAAGTTTGCTTAGAAGTAAGGAACCATAACTCAACATTTATTCTTTTTTAATAGTAACCCTTCTCCATATGTCACCTATACAACGAACTGTAACTCTACATTCATTCTTTTTTAATAGTAACCCTTCTCCATAAGTCACCAATGTGAGTTTAGCACACAGTTTCCATGTGTTCCTCATTGGGTGGTGCATAAACTATTCACGACGATTATAGATAAAACAATGCTAGGCCAAATATTTGCACCCCCCTGTCATTGGGTTAGACATGGCCACGGGCTTCCCGGCCCGGACCAGTCAAGCCCCTTGATCACGGGTCCGGTACCGGACCGGATTTTTTGTCGGGCCGTTACAGGGTCATGCATATCATGATCCTAGCCTGACGGGCCGGGTTTTTTTCAGTTTTTTCATTTTTTTGATTAATTGGGCCGGGTTGGGTTGGGCCAGTAGAAAATGGTCAGTAAAAAAAAATGCAAGTGGTAGACTGGTGATGTCATTGGCAAATAAATCCTCCCTATATATAATTCCCGAATGCGCTGAGCCTACGTGACTGCTTCTGGTGCTTCGGAATCCTATTTGTTGAAGAATCATGCTTCGTAATTAGGTTTGGATAAATAATATTGATATATTAATAATTAATAATCTAGGTTCGGGTATTCCATAAATATTATATATCTAATTTAGGTATTTTAATATCACTTTTATTAATATAACCCTTTAATTCTTTGTAATTTTCCATAGTGAGGCACTAAGTGACTAATATATCCCTGAATTTTGATTTGTTTCCTTCAATAAGCTATTGAATTATAAATGTATTTTAAAGTTGATAACTTTTGTAATTCTTATCGGTTTTACATATATAATATATCAAATTAATCATCTTTTGATGATCTTCGATTTGACATACATATTGTATATATATGAAATAAATAAATTATATTTATCTTTATAATAATAAAAAATAATAATATTTATTAAAATTCATTAAAAAAATAAAATTATTTTTCAATTGATATATTTATATGTAATGTAGTTATATATTGTAAGTTAAAAAAAAAATCGTATAATATAACACAAGTAAGTTGCACAAATAAAAAGTGTCATAATAAATATACAATAATATATATATTCTTATAAAAGGTATTTAAATTTTCAAACTACTTTTTCTCATTAATTTTAGATTTTAAGAAAAAAATTAGCAAGCACCCATGTAATACACGGGTGTTGTACTAGTAAATAAATAAACGAAAATTGGCCCAAGTATATGGGCCGCGGGCCACGAGGGGTCGGAAGAAAAATAAAAAAAATATAAGTGGCACTGTGGGTGTGGGTGGCAGTGTGCAACGGTCCAAAGTCTAAGTTTTACCCTATTTTTATTTTTGAAAATTGACCGTTGTTTATAAAATATTAAAAAATTAAAAAAAAAAATCCTATAAATACCTTCCCTCTCAAATCATTTTTTACCACAAACTCTAAATTCCTCACTCTCATCATCTTCATTCTAAGTTTCTAACAATCTAAGTGATCATTTTGATTTTTTGTGCTCGTTTTTTATAAAAATTTTCCGGTTGTATATAAATTCGGTTCCAATTATATAAAAAAACTCATATTTTGGTTTTATCATCTTCATCAAATCTCCTTTTATCATTTTTTGTTATATATTTTTCTATAAAATATCGAGTTCTTGTGGTGGTGTCCGACAGTCTTCCTCACAAAAGCCCAAAAATGTACGCGGCGCATCTTCGAGTAGAATTCAAGTGCCAAGACAAACTGAATTCATGAATGTCCTGGTCTACCAAAGAAGTTGTTCCATATACAATCGATCGCATGTTTCACTCTATTGATGAAATAGAAGAAGATACCTACTTGACTGAGCAACCGTAGCAACCTCTAGACGTGGATGACGGCGAGACCCAGCCGTATGAAGACGATTTTGATCATACCTCCGACTCCGAAGGCCGCCGGCGGTAATAAAGCGAAAAAATCATAATTTTTGTAAGACATTTCACGAAGATGCCCAATCCTGAACTAGGTGGCAAACATTTTATATGTAATTGCAACTACTGTCCGGCCAACTCCAAACTCGAGAAAACAGTACACTTGGAAAACCGGCGATGGGTACGGATCCATGCGACGGTACATACAACTTCATCATCCGACCGAAATGGGGATTCCCTCGACTCAAACACAACTCCCGACTGGTAGTTGCGCAACAGGTACATCTTCAACTATATTTCAATACTCACATGAAAATTATACACGTCATCTAAGTGAATTTGTTTGTGCATCCTCTCTTTCTTTCGGTTTTGGTGATTCCAACTTATATGAAAATTTTGATCAAATGGCTTTAAACCTTGCGCGTCGGGTTTCATGTACTACTCTCACCCGTGATATTTGAAAAATTGTGGCTGAGAAAAATTAATTTTGATGCAAACTTTTTTCTGATTTACAACAAAGAGTTTCTATTTGTTGTGATATTTGGTTATTAAACTATTACCTAGGAATTACTTGTCATTGGATTGATAATAGTTTTCAATTACAAAAACATTTAATTGCTTACACGTCATTTATATTAATTATATCTCTAGTAATATTGCTCGTTTGATTTCACGTAATCATACCTCTAGAAATATTACTCGTTTGATTTCACGTGTCACGAATAGTTATAACATTGGTAAAAAAAAAAAATCATATCTTTTGATAGTGCTAGTGTTAATACTGCATCTATTGGTCAACTTCAACTAAATTTTAAACCCATATGTGGGGAGTATTTTTTCACATTCATTGTATATGCGATATTCTTAATATTTGTGTTCAAACTGGTTATAATGTTTTAAAAGACTAGATCACGCCTAATATTAGGGAGGCCGTTGTTTATTTACATCGTTGTCCTTTATAAATGAAAGCTTGGAAAACATATTGTGAGAAAAAGGTATTAAACATATAAAATTATAACCCGAACATTTCTACCTGGTGGAACTCAACTTTTAAAATGTTGTTTAAAACAAACGATTATGCTAACCATTTAAAAGTGTTTTTTCAAAGTTTTGAGCGTACCAATTGTAATGCTAGAGTAACTATGGAAGATTGGATAAATTGTGAAGCAAACATTTCAAGATGCTACGAACATACTTTTTGGTGTTCACTATCCTACATCTCATCTTGTGGTTGCTTAATGTGTAGCGGTAATGTGTTCTTTTAAGGATATTTATACTAATGATTTTGAAAAATACGGCAAAATTGTTTCATAAATGTTATCAAAATGATTAAAATATTTTTGTTAGATTCCAACGCATTTTTAGTTGGATGTTTATTTGACCTATTACTACAAAAAGTTAATTTGCATGAAATGTTTAGGGATGAAGAAATCGCATGGAAAAGTGCGGCACCTTTTGCTTCTGGGATGTAGGATAGTGAACACCAGAAAGTATGTTCGTAGCATCTTGAAATGTTTGCAAAAACTTCAGTATAGCTTCACAATTTATCCAATCTTGCATAGTTACTCTAACATCACGAACTTTGAAAACGCTTCAAAATGGCTAGCATAATAGTTTATTCTAAACAACATTTTAAAAGTTGAGTTCCATTGGTAGAAACGTCCAGTTGTAATTTTTTAAGTTTAATACCTTTTTGTTCAAAATATTTTTTCCAAGGTTTCATTTTTAAAGGACGATGATTCAAATAAACGACGACCTCCCTAATGGGCGTGATCGAGTTTTTTAAAGCATTATAACCAGTTTGAACACAAATATCAAGAATATGGCATACACAACGAATGTGAAAAAAATCTTCCCCACAAATGGGTTTAAAATATAGTTGAAGTTGACAAATGGATGCAGTATTAGTACTGAAATTATCAAAAGATATGGAAAGTTTATTTTTTACCAATGTTATAACTATTCGTGACACGTGAAATCAAACGAGCGATATTTTAAGCAATTAAACGTTTTTGTAATTGAAAATAATCATCAATCCAATGACAAATAATTCATAGGTAATAGTTTTATAACTAAATATCACAACAAATAGAAACTCTGTTGTAAATCAGAAAAAGTTTGCATCAATTTTTTTTTTTTTTAGCCACAATTTTTTGAATATGACAGATGAGTAAAGTACGTGGAACCTGTTGCGCAGCTGAGTTTTCTGTTTGAACAAAATTTTCATATAAGTTGGAACCACCAAAACCGAAAGAAAAAGAAAATGCACAAACATATTCACCTAGATGACGTCTATGATTTTCATGTGAGTATTAAAATACAATTGAAGACGTACCTGTTGCACAAAACCAGTCAGGAGTTGCGTTTGAGTTAAAGGAATACCCATTTCGGCTGGATAATGACGTTGTATGGCCGTTGCATGGATCCGTACCCATCGCCGATTTTATTGTGTACTGTTTTCTCGAGTTGACCGGACAATAGTTGCAAGTACATATAAAATGTTTGCCGCCTACTTCCGGATTGGGCATCTTTGTGAAATGCCTTACGAAGATCCGATTTTTTAGCTTTATTACCGCTGTCGGCCGTCGGTGTCGGAGGTTGAGGTTGGTTACTCTCTCCACGATCTTCAGTAGGATCAAAATCGTCTTCATACGGCTGGGTCTCGTCGTCATCATCCACGTCTAGCAGTAGGTATCTTCTATTTCATCAACAGAGTGAAACATGTGAAACATGTGACTGATCGTCTATGGATCAACATCATCATGTAGACCCGAGACATTCATGAATTAAGTTTGCCTCAGCACTAGAGTTCTACTCGAAGATGCGTCACCTACATTTTTACGCTTTTGTAGGGGAAGACTGCCGGCATTACCACGAAAACTTGACATTCTATAGAAAAATATGCAACAAAAAATGATAAAAGGAGAGGTGAATAAGATGATAAAACCGAAATATGAGTTTTTTTTATAATTGGAACCGAATTTATATAGAACCGGATAAATGTTATAAAAAAAACGAGCACAAAAATGAAAAGGATCACTTAGATTGTTAGAAACATAGAATGGAGATGGTGAGAGTGGTGAACTAAGAGTTTGTTCTAAAAAAAAACACTGATTTGAAGGGGTTATAGAAACTAGTTTTACCCCGTGATTTGCACGAAAATCGATATAATAGATGAATAAGTAATTAAAAATACAAATTAAAATAATAATCATAACTTAATAAATAAAAGAAAAAAAGACAATTTAAAAAATAAATCTAAGTATTTTGATAAAGCACCTGTTTATATACAACATTTATTGTTTTCCTACCGTCAGAATCCCCATCACATCAAACATTATTGTTAAACCTCTTCGATTCGTGACTTTGGGATTTGATTTTTAAAAATATTTGATGAATCTTTGTAATATCGAAAAAAATACTGCAATAGAAAATAGAGATTTTCTAGTCATTCTTGTTTAGTTGTGAAATATGTATCCATAAAATATCAAAAAATATATAGTACCTAAATAAGAAAATAAATATTTTGTATTTCAGGACATGAAAAAGGCATTACATAAATGAGCACCATCAAAAATGAGACCTGTCAATTGACAATTGTGTAACTGAAAATTACATATTTTCATTAATGATGAACATAATTTAATTAAATGAACACCTAATTTTATTAAATGAATTCATATTATTATTAATTGTTTGCTGAATAAAATTTATTGAAACCTGCCAGTAATTATACATATACAGATTTTTCCAAATTTTTTTGCATTTTTTTCGTTTTTTTTTAAAGATTTGCTAGGCAACGGTCAATTTTCGGACAAAAAATGGTAAAATTTGGACTTTGGACTGTTGCACAATGGCAGTGCCACTTGCTTTTTTATCATTTTTTATGTTTTTATTTTTTTATTTTATATTTTTTTGACAACACATGGCCCACCGCCCACATACTTGGGCCAATTTTCGTTTTTTTACTTTTTTTTTTTATTTTCTGATGACAGCCACCACCAGTCCACCACTTGCATTTTTATTGTCTTTTTCTAGTGACCATTTTCTGAAGACACGGACCGACCTGCCCAATTAAATAAAAAAAATAAAAAAAATTGAAAAAAATGGGCCATCAGCCCGGGCTGGGCCCGGGCCGCCGGGATAAGGTAATGATATGATATGAATGACCCTGACACGGCCCGACAAAAATCCGGTCCCGTGGTCAACGGGCTTGACCGGCCGAGAGGCCCGTGGCCATGTCTAGGTTCGATGGGTCTTCTACATATTATGCGGGACAAACGACGCACCAAGCCAGATTGGTTGACTTCTTCTCATGTTGGTGGTTCGATCCCAAGGACAAAGGGAACTGGATACCAGGAGCTCGAACACTACCTCTCGTCGAATTTGAAAATTAACATTGCTCGTGCACCGACCCTGTCACTCAAATTCTATGTCTTGGACTTGTAGTAAAAATTGAGTGAAATTTATCTTATTTTATGCAATATGGCCAAGAAGATTTTCGTTGTCCTGGCCTCAACAGTGGTCGTTGAACAAGCATTTAACGAGGGGGATATACGTTAGCCGCACGACGGTCAATGTTGACACCACAAAACTTGTAGAATCAAATATTGCTTGGTGATTGGAGGAAAGCAGAACAAATGATGCAAACGGCCGTGCTAACTAACGAAGAGGATATAGAAGACGATTGTTCTGATTTCACTAGTGTTACCGGAAATGAAGACGACTACGTGTAAAATAATTAGAGCGTCGATAAATTCAACAACGCATCCTAAAAGGCAAGTACAAAAAAGAGAACTACGAGGACTTTGGTTCTCAAGATAAGGGATACGTAGACAACTTAATTGACATATTGACATTTAAAATATTGTTTTTAACCCCAAAAAAATTCAACTAAATAGATATTTTAACTTGTGATATGTCAAATAAGCCCAAGTCAATTCTAATATTCTTCTTTTTTATAATATAATTTTTTTTTTCAAAAATGATGACATGGCCCGACCTGCTGACCCGGTTAACCGGGCCATTGACCGGACACGAGCCTAGGTCCGTGCCGGGTCCGTGTCTTGTTTTAGAGCTCGGAGGCTCGCCGGGTGTTTTGGCCATGTCAATTCAGGTTCTTAAAGTCTGAGTGCATCTAAGTTCTCTGTTTCCACCTGACATTGCTCTCAATCCTTACTCAGATGGAATACCAAAAGTTCCCCTGAGTATAAAAAAAATCTGACAAATAGACGTGATAAATGAATATAAGTCGACTATATGTCGCAACAAAATGAATTAATATTTTATATATTTGTTCAACTTGTCACAACTTTTCCAGCTTATTTATGAGTAACAAACACGGGCTGGATTCAAAACTGTTTCAGAAGCCTGTGATTATTTTGTGTATCACTATACCTACGGAAGTACACTTTTAAACATGCTCAAGGTGACTTGTCTAAGCTAGCTTATAGCTTATATATAATTTTTGACCATATAGCTTGTAACTTATGACTTATAGCTGAAAAGCTAGCTTATATGATAAAATCGTTTTGTAAAATTAGTTGATAAGCTAGCTGAAATAAAAAATTCAACTACCTATTTGAAAAGCTACCTAAAGTAGCTTACGAACTTTTTACAAAAGCTCGTTCTACCAAACGAGGCTTATTGGAATATACAGAACTTATAAGTTAATCAAATAAGCTTAGCTTATTTGGCTTACCAAACATAGCCTAAAAGGCCGACAATAATTTGAATTTTTGTCTTGTTAACTGCGAGTGCTTAGAGGATAGGGCAAAATATATACATCTTATGGTGAAACTCACCCATTTAACAACTCTTCTGACATCTTGTTGTTTGCAGGTAGAGTGTTTGTTCCTCTGACAAACAAAACAAGTTCATTTGGAAGTTGCTCTTAAGATACTGAAGTATATTAAAAAGTCCCCTGGAAAAGGATTTGTCTTTTAGAGACATGGGCACTTGAGTAAAGATCCACTTTTGAATTTTGCACTTATGCTGGGGGACATCTGGAGATATGATGTAGTAAAAAGAAAACCACAGGTGCTGAAGCAGAGTATAGTGCCATGGGCCAGTATAGTGCCATGGCCCATACTGTTATTTAGATTTTATGATTGAATTTACTCGAAGAACTTGGATATACAAATAATGACCATTGGCAATGTACTCTAATAACCAAGCGGCCATTCACATTGTTACTAACCATTTTTTTTATGAAAGAACAAAATGTCGATTGCCACTTTATCTGTGAATATGTCATGAGCCAGAAGATTGTTACTCCTTTTACCCCCATCATCCAAGAAAATTGTTGACATCTGTATAAAAGCGTTAAACATAGAGCATTTTTCTGAGCTATGAAACAAGTTGGCATGGATGATATATGTATGCTCCCACTTGAAGTGGAGTATTTGAATGCTTCTGTATATTTTCCTTATGTAAGAATATTATGTAGATCTTCTTATTATGTAGATTGAATTAATTTGATTTATCTTTGTAAGGTAGGTACTAGGTAGATAGTTTATATTTATTACATAATGTATCTTAATTCATTCCTACAACTTTCCACTATAAATGCTGGGAGTTTGTCCTACTCAACAGACAATATAAAATTATTCTCCTTCTTTTACTTCTCTCATTTGTCAGAGGCATCCTTTCTAATATCATTAATTTGATCGTTTGTTATGCTTCACCTTAGAATCAGATCAGTTCATGTTTAATGAATGACTTCGCTATGTGACCTTGCAACATCAACCAAAAAGGTAGAAGCATCCACATCCAAATTCCAACAATTGCATCCTGTAGAACCTCAATATATTTTACGTTGCCTATTTATATCACTAGAATATTTCATTACCTGGAGATTGATTGGGTGCCATTATAAGATGCAGTCAATGCAATAACCACAGCGCCAGCAATGACTAGTTGTAAGCCCAAGATTCTTTGAAGTTCATTTATCCCAAACTTCTGCAAATTAAAACCGTAATGTTCTTGTCATGGTTATAGCACTGAGCACCGAATGTCAAACAAAAAGTAAAAAAAA
>CACSLK010024540.1:5254860-5266801 GCA_902706635.1 Striga hermonthica | reverse complement strand
TATCAGACTTTGCTCCGACATTAGTCGGAGAAGACATTATGACTGTTTTTATTTATTAGTTTAAAAATTTTAACGGTTTCAGAAAAGTCAAGTTTTCATGGTAGCATCCCGAATCAGTTTCGCAAAATAAGAAGTTTATTTATTTATTCAGAAAATTTGTGAAAATCGCGTACTCTGATATAGTAGAAAGTCGGGGTGTCACAGGACTTAGGGGATTCTGAGTTTGCCACGTGGTATCACCGTTTACTGTGATAACAGTGGAGCAGTAGCAAACTCAAGGGAACCACGAGACCACAGAGCAAGTAAACACATAGAGCGCAAGTACCATCTTATCCGAGAGATAGTTGGTAGAGGAGACGTTGATGTTACCAAGATTACATCTAAGGACAACCTAGCTGATCCTTTCACGAAGAGTTTGCCAGAGAAGGTCTTCGTCAAACACGTGACAGGAATGGGAGTTAAGTGCATGGCGATAGGATCGACATAGGTCTTTTATAATAACGGATTGATAGGACTATACTTGTAAAAGCAAAAGCTTTAAGTATAAGTGGGAGATTGTTAGTGTTATATACTGAAAGCTTGGCTTTGGATGATATTACACTTTTACCCTTTATGAATGAGAAACATGTTAGATTAAACAAGTTCTACATTCTGTTGTTTTACATTAGATAGTGTGGGTCGTCATCGGGCGAACCGAAGATCATGCTATCAGTTACTCGCGAAACAAGAATAATTGGTTCACTAGTACAATTTGTTTTGTTGTTTTACATTAGATAGTGTCAACCGTACAGTTTGTCTTGACTGATTAGTTACACTAGTACATTTATGTATTGAACAGGATCCCAGAGAGGAGCAGTTCGTCTTATATTGATCGTCGTAAACCAACTGGGCCTCGGTTAATTACTGCGTACATTTAACCCGTAAGATATTAAACAGCCATATATGTGTAGTACTTATTACTTTGATTCACATGGGTGAGACTTAGTGAACTGGGCCAATAGACCCACTGTCTTGGGTAATATTGCTGCATGTAAGATGTGTTGTTAGGATATTTACGGTCACCATGTGCTTTAGTTTGATGATGTCCCCGGAGTGAGTTCATGAAGGATTATTATGCTAAATCCTGTAGGTGAATTAAATTCTGGCATAGTAATAATGTGATGAACGAGCGCTAGCTTCAGTGAAATAATAATAAATTAATTAATTCTTGATTGTCAGTAATCGAATTAATTAATGGACATTATATCTTAAACATGGGAGATAAATCGAGTAATTATTATTGGAGTCTCAATTGTAAATTGGGCTAGGAAAAGGGAGTGCAATAATATTATGTTGGTGACCCATTTAACATTATTTGATTAATTAAAATAAGTGGTTTGGTCCACAAGTATTTTAATTAATTAAGGAGCCCCGATCCTAATGTAGCGCCCCGTTCGAATATGCAAATTTACGTGAATATATGTGGATTATTTTAGATCTTTATCGTTATTATTATTAAATTGCCTAATTGATCATATTATTATTATTATTGCATTTGTTAAATGTCTAAAATTGCCTAATTGTTATTATGTGTTTTAAATGTTTATTATTAATAAATATTATTATGTGTATATAAATAGCCCTGTGTTATTTTAATTATCATGCGATCAACAGAAGCGAGCCGTTGGATTTTAGTTATTTTTTAGCCGCGAGCATTCTTCATTGAACCGAACATTTATATGGCTAAGTATCGAGCCCGAGAGACCCGTAAACTCGGCCCATGTGTGTTTCTTGGATGGTAAGTTACAAGAAAACCCTAACTTAGGTTTATTAAATCTTGCAAATCCCTTCTCTCTTCTCTTCTCTCGCGTAGAACCCCTCAAATATCTCTCTCTCTCTCTCTCTCGTCGAACTTGTCAGCAGAGAAGAGAGATCCCTTTCTCCCTCGCGCTTTACCTTCGCGTCACCATAATCGTTCATCACCTCCGCGAGAGCACCTCCTTCGTTGTTTCCTCTCGCTGCTGTTCACTTCTCCCGAGCCGACCACGATCGTCGCCCGTCGCGGGTCCTACCCACCATTGTTGTTCGCGAACCATCTTCCCCGGTGAGTTCTGCCACCGCCGGTTGCTGTCAAGTCGCGTCCAGGCCCCACCCTCGTCCCCGTGAGCGACCGCAGGACCATCGCCATCACCGATTAAAAGCAGTCCATCCCCATTGGCGAGACCCTTCATTTTTCGGCGAGTTCCAGCGCCGCATCACAAGACCTCCCTGTCGTTGTTCATCATGATCAGACTGTGGCAGTCCTCCGACGTCCCTCGTGAGTTACCGCGAGCCCGAGACCACGTTTTCGCGCCTTCTCGTGTAATCTCGCGTTTTTGTGGTATATGTTGGCTCATCTCTCTAATATTTCTATGTGCTGTGATATATATTACGTGTTTAAAAGATGTTTATGAGTTTTATGATGGAATTTGATAAATATGTAATAATTCAAGTGAAAACCATAAGATTCTATTGTTCTATCGTGTTTAATAAGACCGAGTTGAACCTCGGACAACGTTTTTTCGATATATCGAATGTTTAAGTCTTAACGTAGTGATATCGAGGATTGCTTAACGTGTAAATTACGTGGTTTTGGGGCTATGGTTTTGTACAAACATTTTGAGTTGTTAAATGCATGAAAACTCAAAAATTTGAGCCTCAGTTGTGCTCTGTTTTTGTCGACCAAGAAGTTGTTTCTTGGATAAGTGTTCTTCTTATGTTTTGAAGTGCTTTGAGTTAATTTTTAGTGAGCTTTGGAATCTTGTGATTTGGATTTGAAATGGATTTTATATGAATTTTCAAAGGCAAACAGGCATGCAGTTTTTATAAACTTGGACGGAGACTTTGACCTTAATTCATGGCTGTTTTTTATGATCTTAACGTGCCTGAACAAAAATGTATTCTTCATCATAAATGTAGTATATGTTGTAAGCTGCCTGTGAGAGTTGGAATCATGTAATTTGGAGTTGATTTGAATTTGTTATGAATTGTTGAAGTTTTACATGCATGCTGTTTTATAAATCCGGGCAGGTTTGTGGAATATGATGTTGGGGCTGATTTTGATGATCCTAATGTGGATATATGAAAATGTGATCATCATGAAATTTGTAGTACATGTTATAAGCTATTATTAAGGGTTGAAATCTTGCAATTTGGAGTTTTGGTTGATTTTATAAGATTTTTCAAAGTTGGATTTATGCCCAGAAACTATGAAGCAGTGACTGTATATATGCTCAGAATGTATGCTATGAAAGGATGCCTTTAACGTGATTATTTGTAAAAATGCTCTTCTTGAGATTTGTAGCTTTCCTTGTGTAGTTTTTGTAGGTTTTGAGTTTGTATGATTTGGAATTCTATAACTTGAGTTATTGTCTTTTTGATGAAGTGTTGTAAATTGATAAATAGTATTGCTGGCAGATTTCTTAACCTAAATGTTTTATGCTGAAACTTAGTTTTAAAGTTATTGTTGGCTTAAGTGATCAACATGAAAGTTGTGGATATATGTGTAAGCTACTCATTGATTGTAAAATCACTTGAAAATCATTCTTGTAACTCCTGTTATCTTGGAAAAATTGAGGACATATCAAGTTGTATGTCTTCATTTATCCACTGCACCTATGTTTTGGATGTTTGCTGAATTATGTGCGTTTAAATGATTTTATCTGATTGAGTGTTATGCATGAAAGTGAAAGAGGCATGAGTTAGGGATATTTTTCAAGTGGTTTCATTGTGATATGATTTGTAGACTAAAAACTACTTTCATTTTAATTTCATCGCGCATGCTAAAAATTTCTGCAAGCTCATGTTTAGGTTCCCAAATTGAGTTGTATTGTTTAAAACCATGTTTATGTTGCATAACTGAACCATGTCACGCTGTGTGATGTTTATAAGATCCTTCAATGTTCTAAGTGCTAAATGTTAAGCAAGCCAAGATATCCACCAACCGAAAAGACTTATACATAAAACATTTTCAAAGCAAGGCAAGCAAGGCAAAGCAAAGCGAGCTAGTTTTCAAAGCTTATGTATATGTATAAGACTAGTGAGTTTAAGTTAAGGCTTGATAAGGTTCTAAGACATGTCCCATCGAATTGTAGTTTTCGAGGAATCGAGCCTCACTCTTTGTAACACCCAACTTTGATTTTACAGAAATTCCGGACTTTCCAAAAATCAGTATAAGATTTTCAAAATCCTTTTCGAAATTCAATGGGTGTTAAAAAACATTTTTCATGACCCAAGTCTTATCTGGGCCCCCGGGGATTCAATATCCGGTTTTCACAAATGGTTTTCATTAACCAAAGCATATCACGAGACATAATTCTCAAACATGAATATTTAAACCAAACACTCATACCCAACATTAGGGTTCCTCAAGTTTTCCCAAAAACAAAACAATCATACGTTTTGGAAAAAGGTTTAAACAAGTCTCAACATAAAGGTCTAATAAGCCTTATTTATTCTATGGAAGCATAAAGTGCATAAATAAATGACCGACCCACTCGCCTCTTCTCGTCACCCTGCTCCTGCTTAACCTGCATCGGCGAAGAGCAGGTGGGGATGAGCACAAGATGAAAAACGTGCTCACCACTATGCACATATATCACAACATAAATAATGTAGAGAAGGTATGGTTACAGTATGAACATAAAACAATTATTCTGTCACGTCTTCTAATCACATCACAACATATTACCCACGTGTACACATCTTTCATTAGCCAAGGAATGGGGATTCATTACCCTAACTCATGGGGGTACGTGCCATACGACAAGACATGGCCTTTCATTAGGCTTACGGAGACTTACCTCACAAGGTAATCATATTACATCGACGGGGACAACCGTACCGACGGCCGAATCGGCTCACGCTGATAGGCTACATGGTTTACGTACATACTAAAATCATACCAATTCAACATTATAATAAACACATATGGCATAGCAAATTTTGGATTAAAACCCACCTGGAATCGGTAGATAAAGCAAATTAACCAGAAGTCGTAGGTGGTTGAGACACTGCTCGTCAGACACCTACATAAGTCAAGACAGTCCCATAAGCAACTATCTCGACTCTTACACAGATAACGAGAATTATACTTAGTCGAATTACATCGACTACGAAACTCTTGGAAGTTGTGGAGTTGGAACATTAGGACGACTCCTAGACTCGACCAACCAATTAAATAATCTTATAGAAGCAGGAAATGAAAGTTTGACATAAAAACGGGGCAACGAGTCAAACAATTGCCAAAGAAGCCAAAAACGATTAAAAAGGACTAGTTCAAAATAAATTGAATGAGACCATAAGGGGTTAGGCTGGGACTTTACAATTAAAATTTTTACAGCATATAAATGGCTGAAAATCACACATTTTCACCAAAGAAAAACCCCTAAACATGCTCCTAACCATTTTAATTAATTCAAGCAAAAACTGACAGAAATCAAATTAAATTAATTAAAATAGCTACAGTTCTAATTTGACTTTGAAATTTTTACAGCAGCAAGATAACATGAAGAACAACAGCATATCCAAAAATTAGCCATTTTAGTCAGGAACTCGATTTTAAATTAATTTATTAAGAAACAGTCTAGAAATAGTTTTTGAGTTTTGACAAGGCTACAGGCCATATAAAAATCTCATAATGTAGCCACAAGTACTACAACAGCAACACTACAACATATCCAAAAATCAGAATTTTTGGAGCAATACACGAATTATAGTGATTTTAGCAAAAATGGGCTGCAGCACAATTTTAAAAAATGCATAACTTACAATATACACAACGAAATGATACAAGGCCAAAGCCGTTGCGTCAAGGACATTCCTAAGTCCAATAGTCAGCAGCACTTCCACGAAAAATACTACATTAATCTAAGTTCGACAATTTTCCAAAGTGACGGAAATCACTTTGGCATCCAATTGGCAATTATATATCAAAATTCTCCTGAATATATATCTAACGCACATATTTAACTCGAATATCATAAGCTCAGCAAATTAACACGTAAATGAGTACTTAAACACATATAAGAGCGAGATAATTACATCGAGGGTTAGCCTGGGTACCGTTCTCGGGACGGGTTTACGAAACCAAACCAAACCGGGGCTAAACAGTTAACACAGGCACGTTGGGGGTCGATTGCTTGCAGCTCGGACTTCGGGGCAGCAGTACGGGGCAGACGTTTTACGTGGAACTCGTGAACAGGGGTACGAACAACAATGGCATGGTGGGGCTCGGTTGCGGGTCATCAGTTCTCGTCGGAATGAGCGATACCCAAATAGCGAACAAGCACGGGCTTGCTGATGGAATCACGGGACCGCCGAGACTGCATCGATCAAGCTCGGGATAGTTCGAACAACAGAAAAAAATACGTCGGGCCTTCGTCTGCACGTGACAAAGGGTCGCTGGACGATGGAGAGCAACGATCGGCGGCCGTTGAACATGGCCTGGGACTGCACACGCGATGAAGATGGGGCTGCGATCGACCGGTCGACGGCTCACGCCATGAAGTCTGTAATTTCCCTCCAGCAGCGAACGCGAAGGTGTCCTGCTAGTCTCGCGAGAAGTGGCCGAAAGTTGGAGCCTCGGTCGCGGTGGTTCTTGGCTGGAGTTCATCGTCACTACTGGATGTCAGAGCTCAGAGTCTGCGGCTTGAAATCGATGCTCTATGTCTGGTCGTTCGGTCGCCGTATGGCCGTAGGTCTGATGCCACCGTCGTCGAAATTTCGCAGGTCAGCCGTGAGTCTGCTTCTGACGCGACTGAGAGAGGAGGGGATGGTTCTAGCCGATGTAGATGGTGACGCTGCGAGAAAGATGGTGATGATCGATGATGGTTGATGATTATTTCTCTGATGCGATGCCGAGTGGAGAGAATAGATGAACACACTGCGGGGGAATGATTTTATCTACTGAGGGTTGAGCGAGAAAAAAAAAAGAGATGGAGGAAAAGATTGCTTCCATTTGGGGTTTAGGGTCCAAGGGAAAATAATCTCACATTTAATTAACATTAGGGTTAATTAAACTGCTTAACTTAGCCATCAAGAAATTAAAGGGAAGAGAGGGAACCGAGTTGGGTTCTCGGGCGCGGGACGCGGGTTCGAGGCTCACGGGCTTATTCTCGGTTCATCACTTAAATTAGACGAAGCTCGGTACGATCGCACGATAAAATAAAGCCAGTATTTATTTTTATAATACACATAATAATATTTATTATAATAATCATTTAGACAAATAATATTTATTTAATATTTATAAACAATCAAACATTTAGACAATTAAGCAATTAAATATAAATTAATAATAATACTAATACAATAATATCCAAAAATAAATTCAATAATCGAACGGTTAAATCTGAACTACGCGATTAAACCGAAATCGCCGAACATCGAACGTTTTAAAATAAAACGATCGAGTACCCTGATCGCGACTATTAAAATAAATATAATCTTATAAATAATATTCGATAAATAGAATATTCTGAGAAATTCTATAAATCGAACGGGGCGTTACAATCTATCCTCCTTAAAATATTTTCGTCCTCGGAAATATGAAAGAACACGCATCTAAAGGAAAACGACATACTCGAAAAGCACACACTCACGTACAGGACTCAATCCGACTCGCCCTACGCTCATATGTTTGCCTTATTGCATGGGAGGGTGATCAATCCTTCCCAAGTTCGGGCGCGCATCCTCTTGCAAGGGACCCAGTCTGGCTTGGCCTATAACCATGAGTATCAACAATTAATTTTGTACCTAACAACACACAAGACCTCTACGGGTCGTTCGGTGCATTGCCAGCATACTCCGACTATCTCACCAACAAGGTGGACACGTGACGCCAAGTTTCAGTATCGTATCCGAGTGATACTGATAACTTTCTCACGATTTATCACAGACCATGTGTCTCTATCAGAGACTATGACACGATATACAGCGCACCCCAGATGCTAATACCCACACGATATTAACTCCACGAGTCGAACGCAACCCTTATGTGCAAGCATAAGGATTGACCAATAGCAATACGACATTCCCAAATTGCTTACTCGAGGAACTCTCAATTAAAGCGCAGGGAGTCTTTGACTACACTCCTCAATCTGAAATCATTGATTAAGGATTAACACACGTTTAGTGGGACTTAGAGCTCTCGGTTCAAGGTTCGAACGAAAAAGGGTTCAAAAGGATAACCAAGTATTCCAGCATGAAACGGTTTCAACAGTTCAGGAAAAACATCAATGGTTGGCCATACACACTGACCTGGAGAGTTTGGCGTTCGGTGATGGCGGCGGCAGCTCTCGTGCGAGTCAACGATCGGCCACTGTCGTTGGCCTCACGTCTCTCAGCACGGGCGTGCGGGCTCGGCCACCACTTTGCGTGGCTACACCCAGTCAGGTTCGACACTCGGTCCGAGGCACATACCAGGAATTTCAATTTCTGAATTTCACAATTTCTTAAGTACTCCGACATGACAAAGGGTTTTACAACAACAATTTTCCCAAAAGGGATTGAACATTGACATCACTACCAGGAATAACTCTAACTCGACGGTCAACGCCGATCCACAAAATGGTTAGCTCATTTGACTCTTCCGACCAACAATGTCGGCCGTCACGACAGCTTTTACTCAGGTAGCTAATCGTGTCGACAGTCATAAACGAGTTCAACCTCACATACAACCTATAGTTCTCCACACTTCGAGATATGAGCGTAAAGCTTCTCTCGTACGTGTTACCAGTCAACATTGATATAACGACGATCAAATTAATTCACATAAGGCACATAAGCATGAATATTGAAGGTAAAACTTATTTTCGAAAACATAACTCATGCGATATAACTGAACCACATAGTCTCAGATGATTATAAATCCTAAGACATGCGGCTACAATTCTCATTTAAATCACACAAGCATACAAGGTCGTTTAATCACATATTTTTCAGCAACATTTAAATCATGATCGCAATTCAAAGCAGGAAATAGTCAACTTACAGGGTTTTAGAAAATTGAGAATTTTATAAGCTATAGGCACCCAAATAACATGATTCAAGACTCAGGTTAAGCCTAAGGCATGCATCTACAATATTTATTTAGATTATAGAAGCGGATAAGGTCATTAAGACCCATAACTTTTATGTTGATCATTTAATCCAAAAATAATTTTACAATCGAGTTTAAGCATAAAACACTTAGGTCAAGAAATCTGCCAACGAAACTATTTATAAATTACAGCAGGTCACTAAAATAGGAATATCTCATGCAACAAAACTCCGAATCATGCAAACTCAAAGCTTACAGAAACTATACTTGAATTGCTACAAGTTCTAAGCAGGGCATCTTTACAAATAATCACGTTAATGGCCTCATTTCAGAGCATACATTTTAATCGTAAACACAACCACTGTTTTAAAAATTCTGGACATAACTCCAACTTTGAAAAATCATATAAAATCAACTAAAATACCAAATTACAAGATTTCAACTTCTGGAGAAAGCTTATAACGTGTACTACAAGTTTCATGTTGATCATATTTTCACATAGTCACATTAACATTGTCAAACCAGCCCAACATCATGATTCACAATTCTGCCCGGAATTTCAAAAACTGCTCGCAGTAATGACTTCAAAAATTCATAATAAATTCAATTCAACTTCCAATCATGAAATTTTAAAACTCACAGAAACCTAACTCAAAGCACTACAAAATTTATGAAGAACTCTTAACCAGAAAACAACTTTTAGGCCACGATAATTTGAGCACAAACAGAGGCTATAACGAGAAGTCCTCATACGATTTTCAGTACAAAAACATAATTTCAAGTACGTAGCATCAGGGGTCACATGTAATCACAATATAAACCTCATGTACGCGCATATACAATATAAGAGAGTCAGCCCTAACATGATTTTTAACACAAATTCACATAAACTCATACGATCACCACATAACACGTTTTAAAGAATTCCAGTCGTGCAGTAATCGTCAAGTTCAATCATATAAGCATGCTTTTCATAACATCAACTTTAACATCTCGAGTCTTATAGAGCCTCAACATCAGGCTTAAATTCATACCTTTTACAAGTGCGTGCCTCGCAGCCAACTCACAAGATATTCACGTAATGTCGGAGCAATCCACTCGTCCTATGGACGACGTCGTCGTCTTTCATCCATGCATCAGTCTTCAGGACTTACGCTCAATCTAACGTACAAGAGTTATCAACAATCGTCCCTCTTGAGGCTTAGCCACTCTCAAGAGTTATGACAGTGATACGCGTTAGATTCTCCTAAACTATGGGGTTCGATTAGTAACCAATTCGCGGCATCTAAACGACACTCCCGGTCCTCGACGACTGAGGTTATAATTTCCCGAGTGATCTCATACACTAGAGATTCACTCGGTACTTAACCTTTCTCTTTCGAGATGGGTCACGAATGGTCCTACTCCAAGGACACTGAACGAATCTTATAGCGAGAAAATACTAGAACAACACTTATCTCAATAATAGTATACTGAAACTCACAACTAAGAATCTCTAGAGTCCGAACTTAACTCTATATCACTAGAGTTCAATGTCAAACACTATAGTTCACATAACCTTAGGTGGATAGATTTCCTAAGCCCCAAAACAACATATATATCACTTCATGAGTAGTCTCATTGCTACTCATGCAAAACCTCATAAGTAGTTTCATTGCTACTCATACAAAATTACAAATCACATTATAAGTATTTTCATTGATACTTATATAAAACATACCTTAAACAGCACGGAGTTATAGAGACGAGTGGTCATATTACAAGGTCTAAACCCTTACTCACATATAAACCAGTTTACAGAAACGCAGACTGCCTCTGATACCAAACTGTAACACCCCACTTTGATTTTACAGAAATTCTGGACTTTCCAAAAATCAGTATAAGATTTTCAAAATCCTTTTCAAAATTCAATGGGTGTTAAACAATATTTTTCATGAACCAAGTCTTATCTGGGCCCCCGGGGATTCATTACCGATTTTCACAAATGGTTTTCATTAACCAAAGCATATCACGAGACATAATTCTCAAAATGAATATTTAAACCAAACCATCATACCCAACATTAGGGTTCCTCAAGTTTTCCCAAAAACAAAACAATCATACGTTTTGGAAAAAGGTTTAAACAAGTCTCAACATAAAGGTCTAATAAGCCTTATTTATTCTACGGAAGCATAAAGTGCATAAATAAATGACCGACCCACTCGCCTCTTCTCGTCACCCTGCTCCTGCTTAACCTGCATCGGTGAAGAGCATGTGGGGATGAGCACAAGATGAAAAACGTGCTCACCACTATGCACATATTGTTTGAGGTATGCTGTAAAAGCTGTGTTTTGCAGTTTCTATTAATTCCATTTTGATCTGGCAATCATGTTTCGGTCAAAGTACATATGTTTGAAGTTTATTTATTTATGCAATACATACTCCATGTTTTATATTGAGATAGTGTGGTTCGAAGAGTTTCGAACGGAAAGATCACCTATCGGTTCCTTATAAGACAAAACTATTCGTTCACAGTCTAGACTGGTAGTGAGACCCCACTTGGAAAAAGACTGTAGTGTACTCCCGATTCAGTTGGTCTTTGACTGAAGGATTATACTAGCACTTATGTTAAATGTTGAACAGGACCACGGAAGGATAAGGATATGAGACTCACTGACCGTTGTCGTAACCTAGACCTTCAGTGATTGATGCGTTCTCTTAAGCTGTAAAATAATATAAAATAGGCATATATTATTATTTCTTATTTATTTGATTTACCAAGTGATTCCTATTCCGTTAGGATGACATGCGAGGTATTTGGGTAAGTAAGAATAATTATATGATGTGATATTATAGATTATTTACAGTCACTATGTTCCAGTGTGCTGGATTGATGACGTCCCC
>CACSLK010024540.1:5238745-5250173 GCA_902706635.1 Striga hermonthica | reverse complement strand
GAAATAATTTAATTTATTTTCCGGAAGTGAAATCGGACTTAAATTCCGACTACAATGGAAAACCGAAAACCCGAAAATTTTAAAACCTTCATATTTCTCTCTTAATAATTTAAATAGACTAAAATGTCTAAATAAATTATTTTACTCAAATGATTAATTTAGACACTCATGTCAAATTAATCATAAAACTTATCAGACTACTCGAAATAATTAATCCCTACTAATAAAATCCATTTCTAAAAGTAAACGAACCGGAAGTAATGAATGAACTGGCTCGATTACTAAATAAAATTTAACCGAGAATACTTTCAACTTAAAGTCAAACTTATAACTTATAACTTAATAACTGATTGGGATATTACATTTATTTATATGCATCAATGAATGGTTGTAAAAGTAGCAACAAAAAAAATCTTGGGAGATTCTGAAGCTAAACAGAAAGAAGCTAGCAACAAGTAACTTTTTTGTTTATTCTTTGTTGTAAAATTGTTTGACATATTTATCTTGTGTGCATGTTAATATAATGTCCTTTTTGTTTTCCTTTCACTTAAAAAGGTGTCCATCCATGAAGGTGAACAAGAAGGGAAATGATCATGGAGGATTGGCAAAAAAATCTTGAAGATTGAAATGTAATTGTAATTGCTCATGAAGTGGATAAATCCTTGCTTGACCCTGTAGAGAAACCCGAGGGTGATGTGGATATCTTGAATTGGTGAAAGATAAATGAATTCAAGTATCATAACTTGCAAGCTCTCCTTAAGGATGTTTTGGCAATCTAAGTCAGTACTGTGGCATCTGAGGCTTCTTTTAGCACTGGAAAGTGAGTAATTGACACTCGTAAGAGTTCATTAACTCCAAGGTCAGTTGAAGCATACATTTTCCTACAACTGTTGTAGCACCAATTGTTATTTTTACCGAGTACCGACTCAAAATATTCATTCCCCGGGTCAATCTCACGAGGAAGGCGGTTCAGAATCTAGCTTTGGTATTGATAGCACATAAAAGGAAAACAAATCCTAAACATCCTAATCAAATAAAGGGTTTGAATAAGTACCAACTAAGAAATAATAAAAAGCATCAATCTACCTAAAAAGATAAATAAACGATGAAAAAGAAGCTAGGGAGTCGGGGATAATTAATTCAAGTTCTTTAGCAAAATCTGTACATTGATCGTTCGATTCTAGATTGACACTCTCGCTTAATCATCTAGCGGTTCGCTCCCAATAATTCTTCGTAACAAGGCATTGAACATAGAAGAACAAACTCAAGCATACAACATAAGCCAATTATCCCAATCCCAATAACTTTTCGTAACAAGGGACGGGTCATCAACAAGCATGTATTTCAATCCAAAACATATAGGTTATTCAGTTATGAAATAATCTACCTCATGCGATCCTAGGTTCTATGACTTCTCCCCTTTCGGTTCTAAAAGTCGCTAATTCAATTAGAAGGTGTTTAATTAACTAATCACATAGAATCAACAAAACCCTAACTTGACAAATCAAAATTCAATCATTACCAATTGCAAGAACGAAGTGTCACTCTTCGATTATATTAATCAATCAAGCAAGACAACATCAATCCCTTATCAAATCAACTCACATAAGTACGAACGAATCAAAGCCGACAAGTACAATTCAAACAAGAACAATCATCCCCTATCCCTAGCAGTAAAAATTATCTACGCAAAATAAATTCAACACCAATAATCATTCTCCTCAAATCAAGCGTTATTCATGAATTAATCAAAAGAGAAAGACTTATAATCAATCACAAATCCAAGTGTTGATTCTGAATTACAAACTTAATCCCTATGTACTATGAGGAAGAAGAAGAGAAATAGAAAGGAAAGATAAAAACAAAAGGAAAAACAACAAAGAAGAAGAGGGTAAGAGAAAAGAGTTTTTTCATGTTTTTTCTACGAGCTAATGTTCTTCCCGGAAGGGGAGAATTAATTCTGATCGATTCCCGTACAAACATATATATATGGTAGTAGGTGACGCGCTGTGAAGGGCTGGCGCGGCGTGAAGAATGCAAGTGTCGCAGGAGTGTGGACTGCCGCGGTGCGGAGAGTAGGCCTAGCGCGGCGTGAAGAGGCTCGCGGCGCGGAGAACAGGCCTGGCGCGGCGTGAAGATGCTCGCGACGCGGAGAGGGAACCTGGCGCGGCGCGACGGGGCTCGCGGCGCGGGGCTGGAACGTCAGGGAGGCTCTGTCAAGGTTGCGACAATGGGCGCGGTGCGGCAGTGGCACGAGGACCTGATCCGAGAGCTGCTAGCATTCTTGAACTGCTTCGTGTCTCGTGCTTGTTTATGCTCGTTCGGACTCGAAATTTGGTTATATTTTTTCCTGTGTGATGCCAGTGAAACGCTCTATATAATTACGCTTGTACGGTCAAATTTTTCCTATAATACGATCCTCTCGAGGCTTTCGACCTGTACACCAAAAACGAAAGAAAAAACACAAGGAAAACCGAAATAGACCACAACACACAATAAACTATAAAAGTTAACAAAAAACAATGAATAGACCTAAAACGGGAAAAAAGAAAAGATAAAATAAATACTAAAAACGCAACAAAAATGGGACAAACCACAACAATAGTTGAAGTCAAATGCAACTACCAGGCTTGCATACACCCATACTCCTGAGAAATTGGAATGGTTGGAGAAATTAGAAAACGGTGAAGTTTAATAATATGATATGATTTAACAATCTTAGCTCATACTAAATTCTTATTTTTATTATTTTTTTTTCTATTGTTTTCTAATTCACACAGAGTTGGACCAAGAAGAAAGGGAACTGGGGTATAAAATAGAAGAAAAGAAAAGATGAGGAAAGCAAAACTGTAAAGGCTACCAAAGGAGCAGATGCTGGAAAATCATCTAAGAAATAGTTTGGTTTCACTGGTGCTTGGAGTTTGAAGTTTGAACAATTAATTTCCATGAGCTTTTCTTTATGTTGTTGAAATTCAGATAACTTGGATTAGTTAATATTTTTGTTTTTTCATTTATGTGCTTGTGGTTGTGGGATAGGAACTTGAAGTCTTGAAGACTTGAACAATAATCTATTATGCTTTCAGCATTTGTGTTTGTTGGGGCTAATTAATTGATTTTTGGTTTGTAACGTATAGAAGTGTGTATGGGTAATTGACCTGTTAGTTGTCTTATTTAATGATTTGTTGTTTTTAAGCTCGGTTCTTTTGCAAAAATCGGTTTTTTATCAAGAATTGGTTATCCACAAAAACTGAACAACCGAACCGAAATCGTTTTTCGGTTTTAAACTGGTCCTTGACAAAAAAATTAACATATGACTGAACAGATATGGCCACTAAGAAAACAACACCTAAGAAAAAAGACAAAAATCAAGCTCACCCCTAATATGAATGATCCATATTTAATCTTGTTTCCTATATTAAAATCGTGTGTCATACTCTAATAAATAAATTGTAACTAGTTTGTGATAATTTGTTAATATTAAGAGTGTGGTTGGTAAGCACCATAAGCTAGCTTATATTTGGTTAGCTTATAAACTTCTTATATTCTAATAAGCTTGGTTTGACATGACGAACTTTTTGAAAAAACTCAAGCTTACCTCATAAGCTTCTTTGATTATCTTTTCTTTTTGTTTTCAGAACGATAGAATTTATATCTGGTATAAATGTACAATGTCCAAGAAGCCCGAAGACTACACAAACTAACCCGAGAGCCCATGCAGAACTAAGCTAATAATAATCACAGGTGAAGGTAACCACGAGGCAGCAAAAATGTTGGAGCCTATAGGAACCAAAACACCAGACCTCAAAATTAACCACTGCTCAACCAAAGAGCCTAGTTAGGAAAAAAGCTACATAACATAAAACAGAAAAAGAACAGCAAGAAAGCAACAGAAAAAATTAGGAATTAGAAAAAAAGAGAAGAATTCTCTCCACTCCATAAGAGCAGACTCTACAATCTCTTTTTCTTATTTCTAGCAATTTTGAAACACCCAAAGACATCTAGCCTTCCACATCACCACAGGATGTAGGTGGAGAGTGAAATTCTATCAACCTCCTTAGGGGCTTTTTCAGAGAGGCAAGTTTTTTTCCACCAATGAAGGAAGTTGGTATCTTCATCCTGTGGAAAGCTCCATCCCTTAGCAGCTACTTTCCAAACCAACTTGGCTCTTGAGCAGGAGAAGAAAAGGTGGTCAACATTTTCTTCAAATTCACCACACATTTTGCAAATGGGGTCAATGTGGACACCCCTTTTAAGCAGGTTATTGTTGGTTGGTAGAATGCCATTGAATCTTTGCTAGATAAAGTGTTTTATCTTTCTTTTCACCTTTAACTTCTAGCTAAAATTCCTCACCTTTTTAATCCAGTGCTGGTATGAATTGGTCTTAGCAATGTCAAAGGCTCCTAACTTTTTTGTTTGCTAATTGGGCATAAGAGGATGAAACTGAAAAGTGACCCTTGGAGTCTAATACATGTCTCGCACCCCGACCGACTGGAAATCGTCTCGGGCTCGTCCTCCTCGCCGGTAGAACAAGGAACCTGCACGTAACTCTCATACCAGAGGTGTTTTCCGGTGAAGAGCCTTCAACGCTCAAGTCAGATCTTGAGAGAGATGGAAATATATGTGTAAGTGTGTAAGAGTATGAGAGATTGTATATAAAATGAGAATTCTAGTCCCTATTTATAGGAACAAGCTACCTATTCTACATGCATGACATGAGCGAGTCTCGCTGGCTGCCCTCATGCTTGTCCATACAACCGAGCGCCTCCACTATCTCTGGTGCCAGAAAATGCGTTGGATACGTCAGAAAATGTCAGAGTTCGTTATCGTCGTGGACCACTCATAAAGCGCCACGTGTCTTATCTCTACGTGCTGAAGATTCTCTTATTTATTCCAATACTCGACTGGATCTCTAGTGAATGTCGAGCTATCCTTGAGGCATGAGGTGGTCAAGTCCCTAACCACGCCCATCCTGTACTTATTTCCTCGACCAACTCCTCGTATAGCTGGTACTTGTTTTACATCGCCGAACTTGCTCCTCTCCTTTGTCTTCCTCATTTCCTTCACTGTGGATTTCAGGTCCGGGTCGACCAATCCAGCGGTCTATTATAGTCGGTTGTCCTGACGAACCGGTCTAGTATATAATGTCCCATATCATCTAGTCCCCTCCCCCCACTCTGGTCGAGTCTGAATGACCCGATCTAAGAGTAGGCTTTGTCTGTGCGCCCAAATTCTACCTCCCTGGTTTCGACCACCTGGCGCATTTCCTACCTTTATTCGACCACTTTTCTCCGTAACTGCCCTTTTACAATTTTGAATTTTGAATTCCGCCACCTGTCCGCCTTTGCAGGCGTGTATTTTCGTCTGTTAGACGTCATCATTGCCTCGTGGACTACGCCGCTTCAAATGTCGTGCCTCTATTAAAACCCTTATGCGTGTGAACCGTTAGATCGATTGCTTAATCCAACGGTTGATGTCGTCGCGTCCCTTCACCTTTTCATTAATCCTGACCCTTGGATCTTGTGATCCTACGGCTAACATTTCTCCTCGATTATTTATTCTTTGTATAAATGTCGGCACTTAGATAGATTTCCCTTTTCTTCACTCTCGCCCTCTCGCAATATCAAGCTTTCCTGCAACTCGAATTCTCCTGCAACCTTGCGATCCTTGATCTCCCAGCAGACAAGTCATCATTTACCATGAGTAATTCTTCTCAACCTTTTCTTGGAATATTTCTATTAAATTTTTTGAATTTTATTCCTTTCTTCCTCTCGCTTCTCCTCGCATCTCGTGCCTCCGATTTTCGCCCTTCTGCTGTGTCGTCCTTCGTCTTTCCTCCTTTTTTTCTTCTTTATTTTGATTTGGTTTTTCCGCTTTTTTCTTCAGATTTTGCCACTTCGAGCGAAAGTGATCGGTACAGCGGAAAAGACATGACCCCTCCTTCTTCCTCTGCGTCTCCCAGTTTTTTCCAGTGATTCCGTTCAAGAAATTCTCCAACCCGAGCCTATTTCCATCGTTCGAACTACTATCATCAGCGATAGCCCCATGGCCACCGTGCTCACTCCTTCCGCCTACCTGGTCGACCAGCCAGAGGAGGAGGTCACTAGCTGTCCTCCTTCTCCGCCCACTGAGCGTGCTCGTCGGGTGATTTGTCAAGACGACGAGGACGAGGATGATCCTGTAGATAATATTCCCTTGTCTGCCCGTGATCCTAAGGATGCATCCCTCTATCTTCCCGCGTGCTCCCTTCTCCGACCACCTCTACTCCCCTTAAAAAATCCAAACCATCCTCTTCGTCCAGTACCACCCGGCTTAAATTCGACCTAATCAATCATCCTGGGGCCTTTTATACTCCTGGTGATGACGACACTTATAATGACCCTCCGTCTGATGGTTCTACCTTCTTTCGTGCCCATTTCAACTTGGGTTTACGCTTCCCCATTTGCCAGGCCTTGATCGACCTATGTGGTCTTTATGGTCTCGTTTTGAACCAACTCCCTCTAACGCTTTCCAAATTTTGACCACCTTTATCATTATCTCTATCGTCCGTATGGGTCGAGTAGACCTAGACTTTTTTGGTTACTGCTATTTGGCTTCAAAACAAGCCCACGACTTATATTTGAAAAGTCGGAATAACGCTCGTTTCATAGCCGATCGACCATCCAATGTCCCCCGGTGAAGGACCAATTTGTTTATGTGACCCCTGCTCAACCATATCCTTGGAAACCCACTCCGTGGCTCAGAGAAGTGCCCATCAAGCGTGGTACACCTCCTGCCAACCCTATTTTCGACCGTCGTATACGGGTGTGGAACTTGAACCCTATCATCTTCTCTTCCTTGCTCAAAGACAATAACCTTCTCCATCACTGTGGCATCTATACCCATAAAACCCTTTCTCCTCCTCTCGCTGAAACCCTCCTTGCCATACGTATCGACCAGAACCTTATAGATCTCAGTTTGAATGTTGGAGCAGATGCTCGAGATAATATTTGTCGTGTTTTTTGTCTGGTGTTGTCAACTTAAGTTTTTGCTAATATGTATTCCATTTGTGTAGAGGGATTTTTGCCTAAGCCCAACCTTAAGAAGTCTGCTGATAAGAGGTCTACCGATAAGGACACCTCAGCCTCTGTCGAGAAGGCCAATGGACCGTCTTTGACCAAAGATGCTCCTTCCCGACCTAAGAAATCTGGGCTCCTTCTCACTCGAGCAAACAACGAGCTCCTTCCCCTCCGCTCAAACAAGTCGAACACCATTCCAGCCACTCGAACAGGGATAACGATGCCTCTAGGACGCGTGTTCGTTCTGAGGTGGTTGGTCAACAGTCTGCCAATCCTCCACCTTCGCCCAAGCTATCTCATCTTGAGATAAATTCTACGGGCGACCATCTCGTTCAGCATCCTTCCTCGACCTCTTCGCTTTCCTTGGTGTTGGTCGGGCCCCAAGAGGCTGTGTCATGGCTAATGGGGTTTCTGCCGATCGACGATACACATCGATGGGGGGTGAATTGCCAAACTCAGACTGAATATGGCATTCGTGCGGTGACCCAGGTATATTTCTCTTCTAGCACTGCCTTTGAATATTTTTGTATGTACTTTTCTTATTCTTCTTCATGTTATAGACTCTTGTTTCCATTGTGCCTCTCCTCGAGGAAACAATGAACGGCACTGGTCGCCCAATTCTGTGCTCGAGGGTGACAACCGACGCCTCGAGGAGGAGAATAGAATGCTGAAGGCTGAGAATGAGGACCTACTCAAAACACTCCACCCGCTGGCTGAGCAGCTGAAGAAAGATGAGCAACAGTACAAAGACGCGCTAAAGGGCAAGGATAAAGCCCTCGAAGTGGAGAGGACTGCCGGAAGAAAGAGTTTGAGGCAGCGACTATCGTTTCTATGGAGCAATCCCGCTGGGCCTTGTGGAGGACCCAACTTGGTCAGGCCTTCCTCAAGGCTTATCGAGAGCAGCTGATCCAAGATTATCTCTGCTCAACTGCCTTGCTCAAAGAAGCTGTTGGGATGGGTATTGATTTCTATACCTATAGCATGGAAGAGATCGAGCGCCAACTGAAGGAGATAGGGTTCACGGGGGAACTGGACCAGGACAAAACTTGGGAGGCGATTCCTTCTGCGCCCTCCAACTTCACTGGCGATCCCAGCTTACCCGTTGAGCATCCATGGTGGATAGAGTCCTTAGAGAGGACTTTGGTGAGGGATCCCTCCTTAAAGAGTTCCTTCGATGTGCCTAAACCTGGCGAGACGCCCGTGGTTCGCCTTTCTGTGGTCATTCCTCCACAGCCTTTGACCACTAATGCTCCTTCGTCCTCTTCTGGTCTGTCGACTTCAGCTCTAATCCAGTCTGCCGCTGCCTCCCTCCTTTCGACCACAGCCACGTAGTCAACCATCCTTGCTGCTTCTTCATTGACCACGGCGGGCCAGTCAGCTGCAGCTGCTTCTGCACCAACTATGGCCGCCAGTCGTCCGCAACGGCTAAGTTAGGATTTGCCGCTTTTGCATAGTCAGCCGTCGCCATCACGTCCTTGACTAGGGACGCTCGGTCAACCTCGATGGTGCAGTCGTCGTGCGCTATTGCGTCCTCGTCGGCTGCCAACCAGAAATCGACCACTGCTGCTCAATCTACCACCGCCCCTTCCTCGTAGTTTTGTAGTTTTAATGTTGTACTCCGTATTTTATTTCCATGTGTTTTGTAATTTTTTACTTTCAATTTTGTGGAATAAGAACTTGATTTTGCTTCCTTAGTGATGTGTGATGCTCTACTCCGCAGCCTTTTATATCGCTATGTATTTTGACGCTTTATGAACATGTTGATGGTGATTCTTGTTATGTGTTGATCTTCACTTCATCACAACGATCACTCATACACATCTCTAGGTAAAGTAATAACCCGTGTATACCACACATGCTCGACGCTCTTCATAATATAAGATTAACCAACAAAAGAATGAATATGTTACTTGAGTTTCGACAGGTTCCAAACCCGATACGACCGCGTGAAACCCAAAAACAAAGGGCTTTAGTCTTGACACTTGCCCACCCCAAGGGATGTACCAAAAGCATGGTGGTCATCCAGCCCGGAGGAGTAGACATTTTCGACCACCTGCCCACCCCAAGAGTATTCGAAACAAGCGACATTCGCCCACCCCTTGAACGGGATGTTCCCAAAACGAAGGGCTTTGGTCTTGACACTTGCCCACCCCAAGGGATGTACCAAAAGCATGGTGGTCGTCCAGCCCGGAGGTGTAGACTTTTTCGACCACCTGCCCACCCCAGGGAGTTTTCGAAACAAGCAACCTTCGCCCACCTCTTGAACGGGATGTTCCAAAAATGAAGGCTTGTGTCTTGACACTTGCCCACCCCAAGGGATGTACCAAAAGCATGGTGGTCGTCCAGCCCAGAGGCGTAGACTTTTTCGACCACCTGCTCACCCCAGGAAGTGTTGGAAAAAGAGACATTCGCCCACCCCTTGAACGGGATGTTCCAAAAACAAAGGGCTTTGGTCTTGACACTTACCCACCCCAAGGTATGTACCAAAAGCATGGTGGTCGTCCAGCCCATAGGCGTAGACTTTTTCAACCACCTGCCCACCCCAGGGAGTGTTTGAAACAAGCGACCTTCGCCCACTCCTTGAACGGGATGTTCCTAAAACGAAGGGCTTGTTGGTTTTATATACTTAAGTTTTGCTTTAGTGCATATTACACTTGTTATTTCTTGATGGATGAGAATTATGTTTGGTTAAATAAGTTCCACATTCTGTTGTTTTGCATGTAGATAAGTGGGTCGTCATCGGGCGTATCGAAGATCACTATATCAGTTACTTGCGAAACAAGAATCATTGGTTCACAACCTAGATGGAATTGAACAACCCATCAGAATGGTTGTAGTGTCAACTGTACGGTTTGTCTTGACCGATTAGTTACACTAGTACATTTATGTATTGAACTGGATCCCAGAGAGGGAATTTTCGTTTTATACTGATCGTCGTAAAAGAACTAGGCCTCAGTTAATTATTGCGTGCTCTTAACCCGTAAGATATTAAACAGACATATGCACATAATTGTTGTTGCTTTGATTCTTTGGGTGAGATCCAAGTCGGGTCGACAGACTTAATGAATTGGGTGATGACATTATGTGTTCGATGTGCTAATAGGATATTTACGGTCACCATGTGTGTTAGTCTGATGATGTCCCCGAAGTGAGTTCATGAAGGAATATTATGCTAAACCCTGCAGGTGGATTTATTCCTGCATAATATGAATGCTATGAGCAAGCGCTAGCTTCGGTAATATAATATATTAATTAATTCTTGATTATCAGTGATCGAATTAATTAATGGACATTATATCTTAAACATGGGGAGGTAAATCGGATAATTATAATAAGGAGTCTCAAATGTAATTTGGGATAGGTGAGGGGAGTGCAATAATATTATTGTGGTGGACTTTAATATTATTAATATATTAATTGTGGGGTTGCTCCACAGTATTAATATATTAGAAGCCCTTATCCTATTCTCCTTAGGGTCCCTACTGTAGCTCTATATATACAACATTAGGCTCTTGGAAGAGGTGAGACAATCCCATAACCTAGCAAACACGTCCGCCCCCTCTCTCTCTCTCTTCCAAGGAGTTGTTCTATTTCTTGTGCTCCACTGATACAAGATCTAGATAGTTGTTTGAGAATACAGTAGAAGATCTTAAGGTATATACGGGATTGCAATAAAATTTATCATCCATCCAAACCGGAGACCAAAACCAGCAAGTGATCATACCACGACAACCAGGACGATGAGTCGGAGAGATCACCGTCGAGATCGCCGCCAGCCACCGCCGCACGCGCCTACTTGCGCCACCGGAGGATCGCTGCTGCTGAGACTCACACGTGCGCGTGAGAGCGCGTGGACGCTCCGATTCCCGACCGGTCAACGCTGTTGACTTCACCGTGACGCCAGCTTCCTGGATTGGTCAAGTTTGTTCGATTCCGAGAAGATTTGATTTGCGGCCATCCGTTCAGGCCAGCCAGATCTACATAAATTTTAAGCCGTTAGTTTTCTAAATCAAACCTTTAGATCCGCTTCGCATAGGTTTATGTTTAAATGTTTATCCGTGATTTGTGCATATCGAGATCCTAACAAGTGGTATCAGAGCCCGAGGTTAATTTGTTATGTACAAGATCCGAATTAAACGGCTTATATTGTCTATGTGCTCAAGCGCAGCCATATATATTGGATTATATGCATAACTTGGTTTTGCAGGAAGTAGTTAATCCACTATTATGGCCACCTCTTTTTGTGCTTGTGCTTAATTGATGGCTGGTTGTATGGTTTTAAATTTATTTTTAAAGCCTCTGGATTGTCGAGGAATTATGGATGGATGCTTGTATTAATTGCCCGAGAGTTGACCGGATAATTTAATTTATTA
>CACSLK010024540.1:5200747-5237750 GCA_902706635.1 Striga hermonthica | reverse complement strand
TCTCTCTCTCTCTCTCTCTTCCAAGGAGTTGTTCTATTTCTTGTGCTCCACTGATACAAGATCTAGATAGCTGTTTGAGAATACAGTAGAAGATCTTAAGGTATATACGGGTTTCCAATAAAATCTAGCATCCATCCAAACCGGAGACCAAAACAAGCAAGTGACCATACCACGACAACCAGGACGACGAGTCGGAGAGATCGCCGTCGAGATCGCCGCCAGCCGCCAGCCGCACGCGCCTACACGCGCCACTGGAGGATCGCTGCTGATGAGACTCACACGCGCGCGTGGGAGCGCGTGGATGCTCCGAGTCCCGACCGGTCAATGCCGTTGACTTCATCGTGACGCCAGCTTCCTAGATTGGTCAATTTTGTTCGATTCCGAGAAGATTTGATTTGCGGTCATCTGTTCGGGCCAGCCAGATCTACATAAATTTTAAGCCGTAAGTTTTTTACATCAAACCTTTAGATCCGTTGAGCATAGGTTTATGTTTGAATGTTTATCCGTGATTTGTGCATATCGAGATCCTCATAGATCCCAACAGGGCTTTGGTCTTGACACTTACCCAAAGGGATGTACCAAAAGCATGGTGGTCGTCCTGCCCGGAGGCGTAGACTTTTTCGACCACCTGCCCACCCTAGGGAGTTTTTGAAACAAGCGACCTTTACCCACCCCTTGAACGGGATGTTCCAAAAACGAATGTTTTTGGTCTTGACACTTGCCCACCCCAAGGGATGTACCAAAAGCATGGTGGTTGACCAGCCCGAAGGCGTAGAATTTTTCGACCACCTGCCCGCACCAGGGTGTGTTCGAAATAAACGACCCTCGCCCACCCCTTGAACGGGATGTTCCATAATCGAAGGGTTTTGGTCTTGACACTTGCCCACCCCAAGGGATGTACCAAAAGCATGGTGGTTGTCCAGCCTGGAGGCATAGAATTTTTCGACCACCTGCACGCCCCAGGGTGTGTTCGAAACAAACGACCTTCACCGACCCCTTGAACGGAATGTTCCATAAACGAAGGGCTCTGGTCTTGACACTTTCCCACCCCAAGGGATGTACCAAAAGCATGGTGGTCGTCCAGCCTGGAGGCGTAGACTTTTTCGACCACCTGCCCACCCCAGGGAGTGTTCGAAACAAGCGACATTCGCCCACTCCTTAACGGGATGTTCCAAAAACGAAGGGATTTGGTCTTGACACTTGCCCACCCCAAGCGATGTACCAAAAGCATGGTGGTCGTCCATCCCAGAGGCGTAGACTTTTTTGACCACCTGCCCACCCCAAGGAGTGTTCGAAATAAGCGACCTTCGCCCACTCCTTGAACGGGATGTTCCAAAAACGAAGGGTTGTGGTCTTGACACTTGCCCATCCCAAGGGATGTACCAAAATCATGGTGGTCGTCCATCCCGGAGGTGTGGACTTTTTCGACCACCTGCCCACCCCAGGGAGTGTTTGAAACAAACGACCTTCGCCCACCCCTTGAACGGGATCTTCCAAAAACAAAGGGCTTTGGTCTTGACACTTGTTCGCCGCAAGGGATGTATCAAAAGCATGGTGGTCGTCCAGCCCAGAGGCGTAGACTTTTTCGACCACCTTCCCACCCCAGGGAGTGTTCGAAATAAGCGACCTTCGCCCACCCCTTGAACGAGATGTTCCAAAAATGAAGGGCTTTGGTCTTGACACTTTCCCACCCCAAGGGATGTACCAAAAGCATGGTGGTCGTCCAGCCCGGAGGCGTAGACGTTTTTGACTCCCCGCCCACCCAGGGAGTGTTCGAAACAAGCAATCTTCGCCCACCCAGGGAGTGTTCAAAACAAGCGACCTTCGCCCACCCCTTGAACGGGATGTTCCAAAAATGAAGGGCTTTGCTTTATTCCCTCGAGCGAGCCACGCTCCAGACATCGTCCGCCATTCATGCACACCATAATAATAATAAATCCAAACTTTCCATAAGCCATTTGACACATCATATATAATGAAAGTATACTAGAAACCCACCAATTATTCAACTTTTTCCAGATAATTAATATCCGCACCATAAGCTATAAATAAGATCTACCACGGTCACATACAATTGTAAGATGAATTCATTGAAAAATAAGTACTTGGTCATTTCAATAATCTCAAAGAGAGTTTTGACTAGTAAATACATTGTCTCGATCATTTTGCTCAAACATAAAAGAGAAAAATTTTAAACATTATATTTCTCGAGATTGACAACATTCCACGACCAGGTCAATGATCTTCCTTCTGCATCTTGCAAGGAGTAAGTGTTGGTATATGTGTCTTAGAGACAATCATTTTAAGGATATATATACATGATCACATTAATAATTATATTGTATTATAATTATGGTATTGCAATTAATTAAATAATTGTTTGATTGTTTGCAATTTATTAATTAATGCTCCCTTGAGTTAATACTGTCATTAGCAGAGTGAGATGTTAATTGATAAAGTATAACTCTAAAATCGCCTCAATCGATAATCATTAAGAAAGGGATATTAATGATACGAGATAGATTGACATGTGGTCTGCATCATATTCTTAGAGAATATAGTATGTCTCACTGCTATGAATCATTTTTATTCGTGATGGACACATAGATACTTTGGATAGTATTGGCATATCCTATCGATAAACCATTTGTTTATGTGTCTATGGAAGTATCGGTGTGTGGATGGTGTAATAGTCCTTTGACTTGAGGTCAATACATAATTCTTGTATAGAGTGATTTACTTAGACCTAGTCCAACGCTTACGCCTTTATGGGTAGACACGGGCTTGTGTTGAGTAGATCATGATATACATGGAATTGGTAGTTGAGCCAAGAAAGGATTCATTCCTCAAATATAGTTTCGAGAGAACACTCGTTTCCTCTATACTGGGTTGATAAAGTCATTGACCAATTCACGTGATTATATTTGAAATGGTGTTCAAATATAATTGATAAAATCAACCAGTAAGATGAGATAAAATGATTAAGTTGTTTGGATAGACACACGTTCAAATCCTAAGCTTAATCGAGTAGTTCGTGAATGAAGGGACCGTATCATCATTGAGTTCTACACTAAATGTTTGTTTGTTTGTCCATGTAAACGTACTTCATATTTTGAGTTCGTCCTTCGACGCAGTCTAGGAGTTTCGTAAGGATCATAAATTAGATTTATGTCAATATATGAAGGCCTATAGGGTCACACAATATGCAGTCAGTTTTTCGACTAAGAGTGAATCGAGAGTGATAAATATTCAATTAGATTGGAATATTTATTTATGAGCAATGAGATTATTTTCTATTTGATGTAAAATATTTAATTAAGTTAAATTAGATTTATACGTAATTAATAATGAGATAATTTTCTATTTGATGGAAAATATTTAATTGAGTTAAATTAGATTTATATTTAATTAAAATTATAAATTGGATTAGGTCTAATTACCTATTGGGCCGTAGGATTTCCTAAGGCCCATATATTTAGGTTTAACCTAATTATAAATAGGTTATTATCTCATGATAGTCTTTAACAATCATTAGATGAGAGAAGAAGAGAGACATCGTAAATAAACACTCTCTAGCTTTCTAGACTGAGGATTTCTAGCTTCTTCATTAGAAATGATTCATTGCGTTGGATCGTGCATCGGGGAACTGGATTGCGTGAATACCGTAGTCGAGGACAAACGACAAATAACTGTAAGTTTTTCGTATATCATTCACGCGATCTAGGATCATATCGAATAGCTATAACCGGATCTTCGTTGTTGGTAAGAAAATTTTAAAATTCCGCTGCGCTTACGCTGGGTTCTTCGTATGTCTAAAATCCAACAGTGGTATCAGAGTTCGGGTCGGTATTTATAGCTATTTGATTTTAAATTGGACATGGATCAAAATATGTGCTAATCATGTTAAAGATAATTAATTTGGAATTAATTTTCATTAAATTTGTTGGGTTGCTGTGTCTTTGTTCGAACCTTTGCATATGAGATTTGGAATCTGCTAATTCCGTATTTTAGTTCAATTTATCATTAAAATTGTTTTGATGGTGATTAAACTAAAATTAAGAGTATTGATTTGAATTAGTTTTGTTATGTTCATCCTCATGTTCGAACCTGCAATAAAATTTTAGGAATTTTTTTTGTTCCTTCACGTTCGGACCTGCAACTGGAATTGGAATCATGTACTGGGATTTTGAATCCCCGCAAGAGTCGTCGATCACTCTCTGTCTCCCTCGTCGCCCGGAAATAGCGAGGTCGCGGCGCCGCTGCCGCTAGGAAGCCGAAGCCGCGAGACGGTGACGGGCAGGCGGTGAACAGACGGGAGAAAAGAAAAGTTCAAGGGCTGACAAATTTCAAACATTGGTTTATTTCAATTTGGCCCTGTGGTAAATCTGTAATTTTGAGAACTTTTATGTATTTATAGTTTGGTCCTTGGGGCTGTTTGTAATATTTGAAATTGGCCATGGGCCTGTTTGTATTTTCAAAAGCTGTTAAGGCTTGTTTGGCTATTTACAAAAATCAGAATTTTGATAAAATTCAAATAATGGTTATTTTTGCTTGTTTCAAAAAATCCCTATAATTGAAATTTGCCATTGGGGTATATTTCAAACTAAAAATTACTATCAAATGGCTTCTTAAATATTTTTGAAATATTTAATGAACAAAACGAAGCTTCGAACTTGTTTAGCAAATCAAAATTTTAAAAGTTTTGAGCATATTGAATTCATCTATACATCGAGATCTATCGTGAATATGTTAACACTTTATTTTGATCCATGAACTTAGCAGTTTATGTATTTTGAATACATCATTATTATGTGCGTTTAGAACCACATAAATGCATGAGTAATTAGATTACTTGTATGTATTTTGAATATATACATGGATAATTAGATTACTTGTATGTATTTTGATACATATGGGTATTATGTTATGTGTTTGGATAAATATAAGATAATTGAATTATTTGCTCTTATTTGTCTAATTGAAATAAATTAAATAGTTTATTTATTTTAGTTAGCGTTCGCGATTATATTGTCTGGGTAGGCGGCGCCCAATATTTGTCAGACCGTGTTATATTAAGCTCGGGTAGGCGGCGCCCGATATGTGATATTAGTTGGATCTTGTTTGAATATTAGATATTTAATACCCCATTTAAAATATTTCCCTAATAAAATATAAGTCTCATCTTCGAGGCATGACGTCTCCAACACAATTGAATGAGTGTAAAAACCTCTTCGTTCAAAAGTATTTACACCCTAGTGTTTGCTTAGGTATACGAGGCTCAAACTCATTCATAGATACATATGTTTGTGATCGTGTGATGGTTTTGACTTACTTAGCTAATTCTCGTCCCCCCTAGCGTCGGAATGATCTAAAGACGTCGATCAAATTTCATTTGATCAACCAAGAGTTGTAATTGTTTACAATTGGTTGAGAGACCTACCACTACATCCATTATAGTGATCAGCCCTAGTTGGGACTATAATAGGATGAATGTGGATCTTGGCTCACTATGACTATATTTGATATGAGTTCGTACTCCTCTGAAGGGGTCGTAGAGTATGTGAAAATAGTGGGAGCTGAATTAATTAAAAGCCATGTTAATTTAGTTAACAAATTTGATCAAGTTGTTTTATATTCATGTTCTATATGTTCTCGGAAATGAATGGACTTTTGAATTTATTATTGAAATGTCTGATGGAAATGAATAAGTTAACTGGACCGAATTATCTGGACTGACTGCACCTTTTGTGGTTGTTGTTATGATAAAAATGAGTTGAATATGTGTTCGACACAAAGATGCTCATCGGACCTAATAAGACTTTTCTGGGTACTGTGCGTTTGACCATAATACTCATAAGAAGTATTAGGATGATAAAATTTCAGCGTAATATGTCGTGTTGTCTCTATGTCAACTAGGTTGAAGAGACAATATGATAGGATGAATCCCAATGAATGTGAGAGCATTTAAAAAGACTTTATGACCCTCGGTCTCAAACCTTGGAGTTTGAACAGTTGAGAGATCTCTTCAAATGCAGGCTACATGATGGAATAAAGTCTTTGTGCATGTCGTGGAGATGATTTGACTGATTGGGAGTCTGACTTCTTTTGAATGAAGCTCCCAGATCACGTCATTGTGAATATCATATTGCAGTCGCTCTAGTTTCATATTTTACTTCATTGTGGATTTTTATATGAAACGATACGAGGACAATGATTCCTTAGTTGCACAACATGCTCAAGACTTACAACACATTCACTTTTACAAAAGGTTGTACTCATGGCGAGTTCTTTTGCTAAATCTTACCATGGGTAAGAGTAAGTAGAAGATGGACTGAAATTGTTTCAGGGCTACAACCTAGAAGCCTAAGGGAAGGATGAACAAAAGCTGAAATTTTTCAATGATATATTTTCTGCAAACAAAAGACGTTGGAAGAGATGTTGTATGTGTTTCAAGACACAAGGTGTTGGGAACACTGCATAAGATTTTGTTAATTTAAACAAAAGTTTAAAGCAATACAAAATCTTCATTTTCTTATGGCATCATAGATTTGGTCACATTAATAAGACAATGTTAAGTACGTTAGATTACTTAATACCATGCGACTTTGAGTAACATAGAATTACTGTATTTTGTCTTAAATGAAATGATGACAAACAAGTCTTTTTCCTGGAAAGGGGACACAAGCCAAAGAATGTTTGAGTTTGATCTACATTGATATATGTAGGCATTCTGAAACTCAAGTTAGAAGAGATTTTTTGTACTCCATCATCTTACTAATGATTTCAAAGGTTGAGTTATGTGTGCCTTATGGAACACAATCGAAGCTTTAGAAAATCCAATAAGTATAAGTTTGGAGTAGAGAAACAACATGACTAAAGTATTTTTTTTTATTTGATCAAGGAGAAGAATACTTGAGTATGAAGTTTCTTTATTGCTTGAAATTTCATGGAGTCCAATTGTAATGGATACCTCCTAGGACTCATTTGGTAGAGTCTTCAAAATGGGCAATCGAACCTTATTAGATATAGTTAGATCTATGTTAAGTTTCACCACTCTTCCACATATCATTGAAGTTATGCCTTATTGAACTCGATTTACATTCTGAATAGAGTTACATTGAAGTCAGTTGTAAAGATGTCATATGTATCATGACGTGGCAATAGGCCTTGTCTTTAACATATGCGAACCTAGGGTTGTCTAGCATATGTGAAGAAAATTCTAACTGATAAGTTGGAATCCAAAAGTGAAGAATGTTATTTTGAAAGCTATCCAACATGAGGATAATATTCCTATCTTCCTGGAGAACATAGAATAATTGTCTTTAGATATAAGAAGTTTCCAGAAGAATATTATTTCTTCTAGGAACAAGGTTGTGTTGTGATAGAACTTGAAAAGTTCAAGAAATTCAAAATAACATTAAGGTTCAAGAATTGTCGTTTGATATTGACAAAGATTTAGAAGGAGGTATTGGTGATTTCCTAAATAGAAATTTGTCATTTGATGAACAACTTCTAGCTAGAAGGAGTAAAATGGGTCAAACTGAAAGAATTCAGCACACTCATATACAACCAATACCTAATGTCTTGGATGTCGTTCATTCTTGATAAATGCATACAAACGTGATTTTGAGAACCCTCTAATTGTTGAGAAACTCCAACGTACAAGAACCTCTTCAAGATCAGAATGTCTAACAACAAATGCAAATAAAAAACTTCGTAGGTTGACTAGAACTCGTCGTGAACCAATTAGATTTTCTTTCCTCTTGGAGGATCATTATAATGTAGAGATTCCTAATGAGGATGATCTCAGGACCTACACTGTAATACCCCGTTTTATCATGGATTAATTGGGAATAAATATTGATTATTGTTATTATTAATTTCCTGATTTATTATTATTATTATAATTATTATTAATTATAATTATTATTATTATTATTATTAAATTCCAAGTTTCTATTATTTGTTGTTATTAGTAATATTACTATTTCTAATTAATTGTCTAAATATTATTAATTGTCAAATTTTAATTATTTGTCTAAATGCATATTTTTATTATTATTATTATTATTATTATTATTATTATTATTATTATTATTATTTTAAAATATGATGTGTATAAATATATAAGTATTTATCTAATTTATTAATCGTGCGATTTTAACCGAGCCTAAGAACCGATCCAATTTCTTGAAGCCGCGTTAGAACCGAGCTTTCGACCCGATGAACCGAATTTTTGACCCGGTCCGGTTTCCTCCCTCACGTGCGTGTTTGTGCGTGTGGTATTTTTCTTGCAAAACAAGAAAAATTAAACCTAATTATTTAAGGAATATGTATGTATATATGTATATATACATGTACACGCACCTCAGCAAAGAGAAAACCCCCCGCAGCCTGCGATCGTCTCCTTCAACCTGCTCTCTCTCGCCGCCATCATCAACCACCTTCGAACCATCATCATCATCATCTGTTTGCACCATCGTCAATGTCCGCGAACTCCCATCGCCATCATCGTTCTTGCAGCAGCAGCGACCATAGCTTGGCGGCCATCTCTACTCGCGAACCTCCACAGACAATCTCCTCCCGTCAACGTCCAATCTCAGCTTGCGGGACCCTTCGAGTTCCGTCGAAGAGCCTATCGTGATCGTTGAGTTCCGTCAGGTTCCGTCGGAGCGTTAAACGAAGCCGACTAGTTCCGGACGCCGAGCCGCCATTGTCGCCACCTTCTTCCAAAACGCAGCAAGCCGTGCATCCCGTCGACCCTCCGGCGACCAGCAGTCTTTCGTCGAGCCTTTCGGTCGCTGCCCTCTTGTCCCGGCGAGACATGTTGAGACGTCTAGTTCGTTTGTTATTCCGTTGTTCGTTCTTCGTATCCCCGTCCCGAGAACGGTACCCGAATTAACCCCTCGACTTAATTATTTAGTTCGTGTTTATGTGTTAGTACTCGTATGTGTGTTACGTAGCTGATCGTATGATATTCGAGTTAATTACGTGCGTTCGGAATGCTTTCGTGTGTAATTAGGATATATTGTTAATATTGGGTATCAAAGTGATTGCCGTCACTTTGAAAATTATCGAACTGAGTATCGAGTAGTATTTTATGTGGAAGTGCTGTAAATTATTGGACTTAGGATCGTCCCTGACGCAACGGCTTTGGCCTCGCGTCGTTTCGATGTGTATTGAATTAGTTATGAATTTTTGAAAAACGTGCTGCAGCCGGTTTTTGTTAAAATCACTATAAATCGTGTGTTTGTCTAGAAATTCTGATTTTTAGAATTTGAGAATTTTATATGGCCTGTAGCCTTGTCAAAACTTAAAAACCAATTCTAGACTGTTTCATAATAAATTCATATAAAATCGAGTTCCTGTCCGATTTTGCTAATTTGTGAATATGTTGTTTTTCTCCAGATTATCTTGCTGCTGTAAAAATGTGACATTTAAATTCGAGCAGTAGCTATTTTAAATGATTTAATTGGATTTCTAGTCAGATTTTGAGTAAATTATTTAAAATAGTAAGGAGCATGTTAAATGGTTTTCCTTTGGTGAAAATATGTATTTTTCAGCCCTTAACACTTTGTAAAAATTTGAATTGAAATAACCAAGTCCAACTCCCCTTAGCCCTATTCTTATAAAATTCGAACTAGCCTTTTAACCGTTTTGACCCGTTTTGTGTCGAACATTTATTGCCTGCTTTTATTTGATCTATTAATTGATTTGGTAATTAATTGGTCGAGTCTAGGAGTCGTCCTAATATTCCAACTCCACAACTTCCACGAGTTCCTTAGTCGATGTTATTCTTCTAAGCATAATTCTCGTTATCTGTGCAATAGTCGAGATAGTTGCTTATGGGACTGTCTGGACTTATGTAGGTGTCTAAAGAGCAGTGTCTCGACCACCTACGACCTTCTGACTAATTGCTTTATCAACCGATACCAGGTGGGTTGTAATTGTAAAATTTACTGTGCCTTAATTAATTGTTTTTGTTTTGGTATGATCAAAAGTATGCATGTGAACCATGTAGCCTTCGATGTGAGCTATATTGGCCGTCGAATGGTTATCCCCATAGATATATAACGTACCTTCGGGTAGTCTCCTTTATTATTGTTGGCAGTCAGGGCGTGAGCCTTGGCTGGTGATACTCGTATGTAAGGCCAAGGCGTGAGCTTTGGCATTCGGGGTGGATTATTGCTCCTGCTGGCCGGGCACTCGTTGTAAGACCTTCGAGGAAGGCGTTCGGTATATAGCTCGGCAGTAGTCTATTGTTATAGGTGTGCACATGAGACCATTATTGATTATTGATAGGAGATGGGACGATTATTGATTCGTATACATGCTGCGACCATACTTAAATTATTTTCATGACTATTGAGATTAATTATTGCATAGCGGTGAGCACCTAGACTTTCCTATTGTGCTCATCCCCACCTGCTCTTCATGGATGCAGGTTAGTTTATGCGGCACGGCGGAAGGGATGCGAGTGGTGGTCTTTAATTTGAATAAATGTTTCCGCTTTGAACTGAACTTGGATATTATTGTGTTGTTATTGATTATTGCTTTTCGTTAGTACTGAATTATTGGAATATTGATAGGGATTATTTCCCTAGATCATTATTGGATTATTATTACATTATTGGGATTTTATTACTGATTATGAGTATTGATTATTGTTTTGAAAAAGAGTAGCGCCTCAAATATTGTTATTGATTGAAATAAATTTTGAAAAATTTATTCCGAATTTTTGTAAATAGAAGTGGGGCGTTACAGTTTGGTATCAGAACCAGTTTGCGTTTCTGTAGACTGGTTAATGTGAATTATTTGATTATATGAATTGACCTTAAGTTATGACCACTCGCTCTCGTCGTGTCGCGCCAGCTCAGGTATGTGTACCTGAATAACTTTGAGATTATTGCATATTGATTGATTATTGATTATTGGAATGAAATCGGGGTTAGGACTAATCCACCTTTAAATGAGAACTCTAGTGTTGAACTCTTGACTTCTTTTATTATTGTGCTAAACTGTTCGACCCATTTTCAATGTAGAATTATGGCTCGTCGTAATGCTCGCAACCGTCAGCCTACTCCATCTCCACCTCCGTCTCCATCCCCATCTCTCCCTCACCAGCAGGCTTCCAATCCAGCAGGGGCTCATCTCAAAATCGTGCTCCAATTCCGGAGTCTAACTCCGCCAGAATTTCATGGGACTGAAGGGCCCGAGGCTGTGGCGGAGTGGATCCGTCAGTTAGAGCAGAACTTTGACCTTCTGCAGTGCTCTGACGAGCAGAAGGTTATTTGTGGCCGCTATATGCTTAAGGGAAGTGCCGCCTTGTGGTGGTCCGGCTATTGGAAATTGAGGCAGGCGGAGCTTAATGTCCTGACTTGGGATCTCATGAAAGAGGTGATCATGGAGAAGTATTATCCTCAGGGTTATCGCATGAGGATGGAGCGCGCTTTCTGGGATCTTACCCAGGGGACTGGTACCGTTGAGGAGTACGAGCGGGAGTTCACCCGCATGAGCGCCTTTGCTCCACATATCGTGGACACTGACCTGAAGAAGGCTCACAAGTTCTGAGATGGGCTGAGTCAAACTCTTCGTATGCATGTTGCTAGCCAGGGAAATCTTTCCTTTGATGAGACTGTCATCCGAGCCACCCAGTTGGAGAGTTATCAGACTCTCGATACTTCTGTCCCTTCTGTTCAGCTAGTCCAGCCTATTGCTTCTGCACCGCCCGACTCTAGTTTGGGTAAGAGAAAGTTTGATTCCCGCCGTGATAACCGGAAAGGAAAGCGTGGCGGGAATGACCGTCATGGCGAGCACCCTGCATCTTATGATCAGAATCCGAAGTGCCCTAAGTGTGGTTGATATCATCCGGGAGAATGTCGTTTCACTCAGCGAGTTTGCTTCAACTGCATGAAGCCCGGCCATTTCTTCAGTGCATGCCCCGAACCCCCGAGACAGCAGGCCCAGCAGCAGCAGCTTCCTCCTCCACCTTACCAGCAGCACCAGCAGCAGCACAGGCAGCCCCCCCCACACCAGCAGCGTGCAGGAGGCTAGGCTCGAGTCTATACCATCGCTCATGACGAGGCAGCCAACAATGCAGGTACTATGTCCGGCATGATTTCCTTATTCGATGTGCCTATCTTTGCATTATGCGACACTGGGGCTACTCATTCCTTTATCTCGTCTCGATGCCTTGAGGCACTTTCTATTAGCAATGTGTGCAACTATGACCCTCTCGAGGTTAGTCTAGCCTCGGGAAAGATTATTATTTCCGATTCTATGATTTCCCGTCTTCCAGTCAATATTGGTGGGCGTGTTTTGGAGGCCGATTGCTATGTTATTGAAATGCGAGACTTCGATGTGATCTTAGGCATGGACTGGCTCACTTGTTATCGAGCCGACATCCGGTGCCAGGAGCGTGAAGTCACTCTATTCCCCGTTTCCGATCAGCCTGTTATTTTCTATGGGGTGATGTCGAGGACTGTGCCTCGAGTCATCTCTTCGATGCAAGCTAGGAAGAGCCTTTCTAAGGGTAGCTGTCAAGGCTATCTGGTTTCTATGATATCCGAGGACGACTCTGAGAGGTCCCCGTAGAGTGTCTCTATCGTCTGCGAGTATCTCGACGTCTTTCCTGATGAGTTGTCTGGAGGACTGCCTCACCGTAAAGTGGAGTTTACCATTGATCTAGTACCAGGCGCCGGCCCTGTTTCTAAGGCCCCTTACCGTGTGGAGCCAAAGGAGCTTCAAGAGCTCAAGGCCCAGATCTAGGAGTTGCTCAATCTTGGTTTCATTCGTCCGAGTGTTTCGCCATGGGGAGCGCCCGTCCTATTCGTGAAGAAGAAAGACGGATCGATGCGCATGTGTATTGAATATCGGGAGTTGAATGCCCTTACAGTCAAGAACAAGTATCCCCTTCCTCGCATCGAGGACCTTTTTGACCAGCTGAGAGGAGCCAGCGTCTTCTCGAAGATCGACTTACATTCTGGCTATCATCAACTGGAGATCCGGGAGTCTGATATTTCTAAGACTGCCTTCCGTACCCGATATGGCCATTATGAGTTCGTGGTTATGCCATTTGGACTTAGCAATGCCCCGACCGTGTTTATGGACCTTATGAATAGGGTCTTTCATCCCTTCCTGGACCAGTTTGTTATCGTGTTCATCGACGACATCCTAGTTTACTCCCGAGACATCGACCAGCATAAGGAGCATTTGAGGATTGTGCTGGAGACCCTTCGCCGCGAGAAGTTGTATGCTAAGTTTTCGAAGTGCGAGTTTTGGCTGGATCGTGTAGCATTCCTTGGCCACATTGTGACATCGAGAGGCATTGAGGTGGATCCCAGCAAGATCGAGGCAGTGAGCAAGTGGGATACGCCAAGGAGTGCAGCTGATGTTCGTAGTTTCCTGAGGTTAGAAGGATACTACCGGAGGTTTATCGAGGGCTTCTCGAAGATAGCCCAACCACTAACCAACCTTACGATTAAGGCCATGAGGTTCGAATGGAGTCCTAGGTGTGAGGAGAGTTTCCAGGAGTTGAAGAGGAGACTCACTACCGTGCCCGTTCTATCCATTCTCGACCCTATTTTGGAGTTCACCATCTATAGTGATGCTTTGAAGATGGGTTTGGGATGTGTTCTTATGCAGCAGGGGAGAGTCGTAGCGTATGCTTCGAGGCAGCTGAAGCCTCACGAGCAGAACTACCCCACTCATGATCTAGAGTTAGCTGCAGTCGTTCACGCCTTGAAGATTTGGCGGCACTACCTCTATGTAGGCAAGTGTGAGATTTTCACCGACCATAAGAGCCTAAAGTATATTTTCACTCAGAAGGAGTTGAACATGCGGCAGCGTAGGTGGTTGGAGCTGGTCAAGGACTATGACTGTACCATTAGCTACCATCCCGGGAAAGCTAACGTGGTAGCCGATGCCCTTAGTCGAAGACGTTATGGCCAGTTGTCTTGTCTATTCACTGGACAAGATGTTCTGATTCGGGAGTTCGAGCGGCTACAGCTAGAAGCAGTAGAGCCACTTCCGACAACCAGAGGTGTGTTGACTACTTTGGTTGTAGGACCGACCCTTCGTGAGAGGATAGTCTCCCAGCAACCGAATGACCGCTTCCTTCGCCGGATGAAGGAGTTGTCGGAAGCCGGTAGAGTCAGAGGATTTGCAGTTGCATCTGATGGAGCATTAGTCTTCGAGGGTAGACTTTGTGTTCCGAAGGTGTGGGAATTGCGAAGGGAGATTTTGAGAGAGGCTCATAGTGCCCCGTACACCATCCATCTTGGTAGCTCGAAGATGTATCAGGATCTGAGGAAGTCTTTCTGGTGGCGATGTATGAAGTGGCAAGTGGAAAGGTTCGTGAATGGGTGTCTGGTATGTCAGCAAGTGAAGGCTGAGCACCAGAAACCGAGAGGGAAGTTGCAGCCACTTGAGGTCCCCTTGTGGAAGTGGGAGTGCATCGCCATGGATTTCTTGGTGGGATTGCCGAGGTCGAGGGCCGGACATGATTCCATTTGGGTGATTGTGGATCGCCTTACCAAGTTTGCTCACTTTCTGCCAGTCCGGACGACTATGACGGCTAGTCAGTATGCCGAGTTGTTCATGGACGATATTTTCAAACTTCACTGGGTCCCTATTGAGATCGTGTCCGATCGAGACGCGAAGTTCACTAGTCATTTCTGGAGAACTCTGCACCGGGCCATGGGGACGAGGCTGGAGTTCACTACAAATTTTCATCCTCAGACGGATGGTCAGTCGGAGCGGACGATCCAGTACTTGGAGGACATATTGAGGGCTGTAGTCTTGGACCGTAGCCTGACTTGGGAAAGTGCCTTGCCTTTGGTCGAGCTGACTTACAACAATAGTTACCACTCCTCGATCAAGATGGCCCCATTCGAGGCTTTGTATGGACGTAAGGTCCGAACACCCTTGTACTGGGATGAGGTCGGGGAGAGGAAGATTATGGGCCCGGAGTTTATTCTTAGGGCCGCAGAGACAGTTGAGGCTATCCGGAAGCATATCCGGTCAGCCCAAGAGAGGTAGAAGGTCTATGCCGATCGAAAGAGGGGTGAGCACGAGTATGCCGTAGGCGATCATGTATTCCTGAAGGTTTCGCCTATGAAGGGCGTGATTCGCTTCAGGAAGAAGGGGAAGCTCAAACCGCGTTATATTGGGCCATTCGAGATCCTTGCCCGAGTCGGGAACTTGGCTTATCGGCTGGCTTTACCACCTAGCTTGTCGGGAGTGCACAACGTGTTTCACGTCTCCATGTTGCGGAGATACGTGCATGATCCCACTCATGTGGTGGACTTCGGCGAACTGCAGGTTGAGCGAGACCTTACCTACGAGGAGGTACCGATAGCTATTTTGGACCGGAAGGTCCATCAGTTGAGGAACCGGGCAATGAGCTTGGTGAAGGTGCTGTGGAGCCGACATGTCGAGTCGGAGGCGACTTGGGAAAGGGAGGCCGAGCTTCAGAGGCGGTACCCGAAGTTTGAGTTTTGAGTTCCCTTGTGTTTTATTTCGCTTTCTAGATTTTTATTTTCGAATTTTGAGGACAGAATTCTTTGTAAGGTGGATAGACTGTAATACCCCGTTTTATCGTGGATTAATTGGGAATAAATATTGATTATTGTTATTATTAATTTCCTAATTTATTATTATTATTATTATTATTATTATTATTATTATTATTATTATTATTATTATTATTAAATGCCAAGTTGCTATTATTTGTTGTTATTAGTAATATTACTATTTCTAATATTAATTGTCTAAATATTATTAATTGTCAAATTGTAATTATTTGTCTAAATGTATATTTTTATTACTATTATTATTATTATTTTAAAATATGATGTGTATAAATATATAAGTATTTATCTAATTTATTAATCGTGCGATTTTAACCGAGCCCGAGAACCGATCCAATTTCTTGAAGCCGCGTTAGAACCGAGCTTTCGACCCGATGAACCGAATTTTTGACCCGGCCGGTTTCCTCCCTCACGTGCGTGTGTGTGCGTGTGGTATTTTTCTTGCAAAACAAGAAAAATTAAACCTAATTATTGAATATGTATGTATATATGTATATATACATGTACACGCACCTCAGCAAAGAGAAAACCCCCCTGCAGCCTACGATCGTCTCCTTCAACCTGCTCTCTCTCGCCGCCATCATCAACCACCTTCAAACCATCATCATCATCATCTGTTTGCACCATCGTCACTGTCCGCGAACTCCCATCGCCATCATCGTTCTTGCAGCAGCAGCGACCATAGCTTGGCGGCCATCTCTACTCGCGAAGCTCCACAGACAATCTCCTCCCGTCAACGTCCAATCTCAGCTTGTGGGACCCGTCGAGTTCCGTCGAAGAGCCTATCGTGATCGTTGAGTTCTGTCGGGTTCCGTCGGAGCATTAAACAAAGCCGACTAGTTCCGGATGCCGAGCCGCCATTGTCGCCACCTTCTTCCAAAACGCAGCAAGCCGTGCATCCCGTCGACCCTCCGGTGACCAGCAGCCTTCCGTCGAGCCTTTCGGTCGCTGCCCTCTTGTCCCGGCGAGACACGTTGAGACGTCGAGTTCGTTTGTTATTCCGTTGTTCGTTCTTCGTATCCCCGTCCCGAGAACGGTACCCGAATTAACCCCTCGACTTAATTATTTAGTTCGTGTTTATGTGTTTGTACTCGTATGTGTGTTACGTTGCTGATCGTATGATATTCGAGTTAATTACGTGCGTTCGGAATGCTTTCGTGTGTAATTAGGATATATTGTTAATATTGGGTATCAAAGTGATTTCCGTTACTTTGAAAATTATCGAACTGAGTTTCGAGTAGTATTTTATGTATAGGTGCCGTGGATTATTGGACTTAGGATCGTCCTTGACGTAATGGCTTTGGCCTCGCTTCGTTTCGATGTGTATTGAATTAGTTATGAATTTTTAAAAAACGTGCTGCAGCCGGTTTTTGTTAAAATCACTATAAATCGTGTGTTAGTCCAACAATTCTGATTTTTGGATATGTTGTAATGTTGTCATTGTAGTAATTGTGGTTAAAATTTGAGAATTTTATATGGCCTGTAGCCTTGTCAAAACTTGAAAACTAATTCTAGGCTGTTTCGTAATAAATTCATATAAAATTGAGTTCCTGTCCGATTTTGCTAATTTTTGAATATGTTGTTTTTCTCCATATTACCGTGCTGCTGTAAAAATGTGAAATTTAAATTCGAGCAGTAGCTAGTTTAAATGATTTAATTGGATTTCTGGTCAGATTTTGAGTAAATTATTTAAAATAGTAAGGAGCATGTTAAATGGTTTTCCTTTGGTGAAAATATGTATTTTTCAGCCATTAACACTTTATAAAAATTTGAATTGAAATAACCAAGTCCAACTCCCCTTAGCCATATTCTTATAAAATTCGAACTAGCCTTTTAACCGTTTTGACCCGTTTTGTGTCGAACATTTATTGCCTGCTTTTATGTGATCTATTAATTGATTTGATAATTAATTGGTCGAGTCTAGGAGTCGTCTAATATTCCAACTCCACAACTTCCACGAGTTCCTTAGTCAATGTTATTCGACTAAGCATAATTCTCGTTATCTGTGCAATAGTCGAGATAGTTGCTTATGGGACTGTCTTGACTTATGTAGGTGTCTGAAGAGCAGTGTCTCGACCACCTACGATCTTCTGACTAATTGTTTTATCAACCGATACCAGGTGGGTTGTAATTGTAAAATTTACTGTGCCTTAATTAATTGTTTTTGTTGTGGTATGATCAAAGGTATGCATGTGAACCATGTAGCCTTCGATGTGAGCTATATTGGCCGTCGAACGGTTATCCCCGTAGCTATAGAACGTACCTTCGGGTAGTCTCTTTTATTATTGTTGGCAGTCAGGGCGTGAGCCTTGGCTGGTGATCCTCGTATGTAAGGCCAAGGCGTGAGTTTTGGCATTCGGGGTGGATTATTGCTCCTGCTGGCCGGGCACTCGTTGTAAGACCTTCGAGGAAGGCGTTCGATATATAGCTCGGCAGTAGTTTATTGTTATAGGTGTGCACATGAGACCATTATTGATTATTGATAGGAGATGGGACTATTATTGATTCGTATACATGCTGCGACCATACTTAAATTATTTTCATGACTATTGAGATTAATTATTGCATAGCGGTGAGCACCTCGACTTTCCTATTGTGCTCATCCCCACCTGCTCTTCATGGATGCAGGTTAGTTTATGCGGCACGGCGGAAGGGATGCGAGTGGCGGTCTTTAATTTCAATAAATGTTTCCGCTTTGAACTGAACTTGGATATTATTGCGTTGTTATTGATTATTGCTTTTCGTTAGTACTGAATTATTGGAATATTGATAGGGATTATTTCCCTAGATCATTATTAGATTATTATTGCATTATTGGGATTTTATTACTGATTATGAGTATTGATTATTGTTTTGAAAAAGAGTAGCGCCTCAAATATTGTTATTGAAATAAATTTTGAAAATTTATTCCGAATTTTTGTAAATAAAAGTGGGGCGTTACATACTAAGTTTATGTAAGACATGGACTCAGGAAGGTGGCTAGATGCCATAAAATCATAAATGGACTGGATGTAATCAAGTTTAGATCTTGGTTGGTTTGCGAATTAGGGTTAGACCTATTGGATGCAAATGAGTTTTTAAAAGAAAACAGATGCAAAAGGAAAAGTACAAACCTATAAGGCTAGATTGGCTGATAAAGGTTATGGTCAACGTGAAGGCATTGACTATGATGAGACATTTTCACCAATTGCCAAAATTAAGTCCATTTGGATAATACTTGCAATAGTTGCATACTATGACTATGATATTTGACAGACAGATGTCGAAATCGCTTTTTTTAATAAAAAAAATTGGAGGATGTATATATGATACAATCTAAAGGTTTCTTATCCATGTCAAATTGAAAATTAGTATCCAAGTTACAAAAGTCCAATAGTGGACTTAACCAAGCCTATGGGAGTTGGAATATCCTTTTCTACAAAGTCACATAATTGTTTGGCTTTGTGAGATGTAAGAAGGATCTATGCGTTTATTGTAAACGCAATAAGTATAATATTATTTTTATCATATATGTATGTGACATATTGATAATGGAATGATGTTCCTGACTTGCAGTCCGTGAAAAATCGATTACCAAGTGCTTTCATTGTGAAGGGTTTGAGTGAAACCTGCTATACTCTTGAAATTAGGATCTATTGAGATAGACCTAATAGAGTGTTATAGTTTCACGGTCCATGTGTATAGTCAAGGTACTGGAGTGCTTCTCCATGGAAAATTCTAACAAAATGAATATTTCAATGGACATGACATCAAGTTGGCAAAGAAAGATTGTCTTTCAGTTGATGCCAACTTGGAAGCATAAAGAAGATCACATATGCTTATGCGATGGAGTCTATCATGCATGTTATAACATGTACGAGGTCAATATGGCTTATGTGTTCGTTCCATTTTTGTCGTGTTTTCCTTATTTATTTTGCATTTATTTATCCCCATTCTAGGTTATTTTCTTTGGTTCTTGGTCCATTTTGTGTCGTGTCGTGTGTTTTCTTTATTTTGCTTGTTTTTTGTTTTTTTGTTTGTTTTTCCTGATTTTCTGCATTTTTCTTGTCGGTGGTGATGAGCAGGATAGGTAGTTCGGTTGGGAAGTGGCCATGCGAGGATAATTATCTAGAAGGATGAGTTGGGGTCGAGTAAGAAAAGACGGAATACAATTCCGAGTCCAGATGCGTGGATACGAGCCCGGATATCACAGCAATGTCGCATAAATCCTTCACCGCAGCCCGCGACGGTGTTCCCGCGGCTGCGGTGAGCAAATCGTGTCCAGCGCTCAATTTTCTTCACCGCGGCCGCGGAGGAGGAAGTCGCGGCCGCGGAGAGCCCGAGAATTTGGAACCAGCGGACAGAGAAGAAAAGTCACGACCGCAGGACATGTCGCGGCCGCAGACCATTCCTTCACCGCGGCCCGCAAGCTTGTCCGCGGCCGCGGGCATCGCGATTTTCAAATTTTAATAGCAGTTTACTTTGAAACGGAATTATTCATGTTTTTAAGCTAGGTTTCGAAATTTTTTGGTACTTTGATCCAAAAACTCATACTTTCTCTTGTTTTTGATCTTGGTATTCAATCTTGGAGAGAAAAACTTCGGGATTCAACTTTTGGATTCGGTTTATTCGTGTTTTCAACATTGGATTCATTAATCGTAAGCTTTCATTTTGTTTTCTTATTGATTGAATGACTTTGATTATTGTATTTGTTGATGTTGAATGCATTATGAGTAGCTAAATTCTTTAGCTAGGGTTAGGGGAAGATCGTTCCGGTTCGATTTTATTTTTATGCATGATAATTGCTCAATCCTCTCGAGTTGTGCTTAACCTAGGGTTTTGATGCTTGATCACCATCTTTATCTAATTAATCTATTTTAGAACTGAAAAGGGAGAAATCGTTCGATCTAGGCTCGTTAAGAATAAGCTTGTTCATAATAGTGTTGCATATGTATTGATTGTTTCAAGAATTACTCGTTTATGTCTATTATCTTGTTACGAAAAGTTATTGAGGATAGATCTCTAGATGAGTAGTTTAGCAAGACATTTAACCGAACTCTTGATTGCTCGCTAAGTGTATTGAGAACCTGAATTGATTGACCCCGATACCCTAGCCCTTTATCAAAAATTGAGTTTGAGTATTGAGTTGCGAACTTGAGATTCCTAGTTTTTCCTTGCTTTTACAATTACTTACTTTACAATTAGTAGTCGATAAACAAACCATCAATCTTTAATTGAACGTTTAGGATTTTGTTTTACCTTTTTGTGTGATCGAATATAAGTGCAAAATTATCCGGTAAAAATTGGCGTCGTTGCTGGAGAAGGTTTATGACTTATTTTGTGCGCCTATTCATTTTGTTTTCAGTGTTTCTCTTGTTTTTTTATTTGTTAGGTGTTAATTCTTGTTTTATTTTGTTTTTATTTTGTTTTTATCATTGCTCGTAAACCTTGTTGGTCTTAGTGTATGCGTACCAGGAGTGGACGTAAATTGCTATCTCTGATCAACAAATCAGTCAACGAGAGCCTGAGGGAGCTACTGGAAGAGCTTACTCTCGAATCTAACAAAGGAGACTAGCACTCCCCAAAATCGTCAGAAGGCAGTAACTTCGACATGGGTGAACAACAACAACAACCGCCTCGTAACACCCTCTGAACCTTATCCCAGTCGGTTATCGGGCCAGTCACTTCGTGCATCCATTTGCCAGATCCCGCACAAAATTATGAGTTGAAGATGATTCACTACAACCAGCTGCCGGCATTCTATGGGCTCCCGAGTGAAGACCCACTTAACTTCATCCGAGAGTTCTACAATGTCCTCAATACCTTTCCTCTCAACGGGCTGAACGGGGATCAATTGAAGATGAGGTGCTTCCCCGAGACATTAAAAGACCGGACAAGGCCTGGTTCATGACACTTACACCGTCTTCTCTAACTACCTGGACCGAAGTATACATGAAGTTCATTGGGAGGTATTACTCCCATCAGAAGACTCAGGAGCTCCGGTCGCAGATTGTCTCGTTTGCCCAACTACCGAGTGAGCCTCTTCACGAGGCCTGGGAGCGATTCAAGGATCTCCAGCGCCACTGCCCTCACCATAATATTTCGCCAAGACTGTTGATGAATTGTTTCTATGACTCCCTCAATCAGAATCTGCAATATATGGTTGACAATGCTGTGGAGGGAAACATCGGTGCAAAGACAACCGAAGAGATGTATGAGATTTTTTAGACGATGAGTGCTAACTAGTCTCAAAAGAGCAATCGGGGGAAGAGGGCAGTGGTCAACGATTCTTCTGCTCAAGACATGATGGCCCATCAAATAGCCAAACTCACAGAGCAAATGCGGCTAATGAATGCACGAGAAAGTCAGTCAGTACAGACCATGACGGTGGACACATGTGGGGCATGTGGAGTTCAGGGGCATAGATCCGAGGTGTGCCCATCAGCATTTGACCAGGAGGTAGGAGAACAGTATGCAGACGTCAACGCCCTCCAAGGTTATCAGAACCGGCAGCCCAACGAACCCTACTCCAATACGTACAACCCCGGGTGGAGAAATCATCCACACTTCTCGTGGTCCAACAACAGCAACACCCTCCAGCCACCTCGCCCAAACATCACCCAGCAGCAACCCCATCCAAACTTCATGCAACAACAACCTCGTCCCAACTTCATCCCTCGTCCGAGCTACCAACAACAACAGCAACGACGCCAATTTGTTGTAAGTATTTTCCGGAGTAGAATTGAAAGATTCGAATACCTGGTCGTGTCTCACGAGGAAGGTTAGCCGGAATATAATGTGCGTTTATTCAAGAACACAAAAAGAATTAAAATACCTAAACATACTAAATCAAAGTTTGGATGGTTTTTAAATTATCAACTACTGCAAGATTTAAATTAAGCAATAAAAAGAGCAATGAGATTACGAAGAACAAATAGGATTTGAGGAGCTAGGGAGTCGGGGATATCCGTTTCGGTTCGAAAATGCAATTATCACGCAAGAGATTGTTCGGTTAAGTGATTTGAATAATTTATCATTCAAAAGTATTCATCCTCAATAACTCTTCGTAACAAGAGGACAAACTCGAACAACAGATTAACAATTCATTTAACTCCTAGGCAATACAATTAGGAACAAGCCTAGTTCATACGAGTCTAATTCGACCCACTCCTCCCTTTTCGGTTCTAAGAGTTGATTAAGTAAACTAGAGGGTGGTTAGCCGACTAATCAATGAGAATCACCATTATCCACCTCAAATAAATCAAATTCAATTGAAAACAATTGTACGTCGAAGTGTCACCCCTCGACAATTTTCAATATTCAAGAACAATAATTAAAAAAAATCCCTTTAAAAAGTTCTAACTCATACAAAATGAACATTCTCAAGCCCGACAATCACAAACGAATCCAAAACATCAATCCCCTATTACCTAGCATATGAATTTAGCTATTCATAATCAAATTAACAATCAAAATCATAATTATCAAAGAATCCATATCCATAATTAAGGGAATAGAAACTCTTACGAATCACCGAAATTGAAAGTCAAGTACGATAAACACGATCAATCCATGAGGGTACGACAAAACCGAGTGTAAATTCGAGTTCCCCGATCGAAAGTATGGCAGAAAGAAAAAGAAAACAAATTTTCACGGAGAAGAACAGAAAAATCCCTTCCCAAAACCTAGGTACTAAAATACGAACAGATAAAAAAATCCCCAAAACACAAAATCTGCTATAACTTAAAAATCTAGGAACGTACAAGTCGCGGCTGCGGAGGGGCCCACGGGCCGCAGCGATGTGAAGCTCCGCAGCTGCAAGATGTCCCGTGGCCGCAATATTTCGGCTCTGAAGCTCTGGGTTGCTGCGCGCCTTTGTTCGCCGCGGCCGCGGAGAATGAGAAGTTGCGGCGGCGGGAGGAGGAAAATCTGGGCGGCGTAAGGAATGTTGCAGCAGGCACGGCAAGACGAGTCTTCACGGCCTAAGGAGGAGTGATGTCGCGGCGTGGTGCAGGTCTCGCGGCGCTGTGAGGAGCAGAGGCACGGCGTGGCGCAGGTCTCGCAGCGCGGCGGAGGGAAGAGTGGGAAGAGGTTGTCGCGGCGCGATCGACTGCCGCAGCGCGAAGAGGAGCTGTAGCGCACCGTGAAGCTGTGCAGCGGCGTGAAAGAGGGCTCAGTCGCGCCGTGTCGGACCTTCGCGGCGTGGAGCTGAGCGTGAACAGCGGCGTGGTGAGGTTGTTGTCGAAGGTGATGTGCAGTACCGTGGAAGTGGAGGCTCGTCGTGATGGAGGGCGAGGCTTGCTGTGCATGGAGAATCTTTGTCCTCGCTGTGGAGTGGTGGTTACCGCATCTTGTTGTCGTGGAAGGTAGAGGTGGAGCTGTTGGTTGTGGTATTTCTGTGAAAGTCTCGGGCTCGCTTGAACTCGATTGAACTTGTCGCTTAACGAAGCCTTTTAAACACTTCTGCTTGCGTGGTTAATCTTTTTGCTTGAAATCCCAAACTCCCGGGGCTTTCATCCTGTACGCCAAAGACACAAGAAAAATGCAAAAAATCCAGAAAACCAAACTAAAAACAAAGAGAAGGTTAGAATAAAAAGAAACACGCAATAAATTACGAAAAGAACTAAAAACTAACCAAACGATCAAATATGGGGAAAAAGAAAGGAAAAAATAACCGCAAAAATCGCAACAAAAATAGGACAAACAACTTTCGTTTCCTCCAAATTGAAGTACTTCTTGCACCTCTTCAGCACTTCATCGTAAGTTCGATCAGACGTCTTTGCCAACGACGTCCGACATGGCCCTGGTCGCAGACTCATAATCAAACCTCATGCCTTCACCTCATCGACCGCCGTAGGCACATCCAAGCACATCTAGTTGTATTGAGCCACAAACTTTCGTAAAGACTCCTTCTCGCCCTGCCGCATCGTCATCAGAGTGAGATATGTTTTTTCCTGCGCCACCGCGCTCAAATATTGGTTGGTGAGTTGTCCCGCAAAATCCTCAAAATCTTTAATCGAACCATGAGCCAATTGGTGGAACCAGTCGAGCGCACCTCCCCGCAAGGTCGACAGGATTGCCCTGCAACTGACCGGATCTGAGTACCCGTGCAAAAGGGACATATTTTTAAACGCCCTCACATGTCTCGATGGATTGCTCGACCCATCAAAGGTCAGATTTATCTCCCTGAAACTCGCAGGCAACGGCGCAGTTAGGATCTCTATCGGAAACGGGTGTCCTCGAGCACGTCTGTCCGGTCTTCCCTCCACTTTCTCTTGCAGTTGCCGGAATTTCTCAGCCATTCTCTCCATCACTCTATCCCTGGGATCTCCTCCTCCGCTGTAGCTCGACACATCCTCCTCTTGAGTCCCTGCCACCGTGGTCGGCGTGGCGATAGCCTGGGACGTCTGGTGAGTGACCTACTGCACAGCTTGCGCTGTCGCGTTGGCCATCATCCGTTGTATCTCTTCCCTCGTCATAGTCAACATTTGTTGAGTAGGGGGTTGTGGTTTTCCTCCTGTTGGTGGCGCCATCGTCTGCGCCACTGGTCCAACCTGCTGCGTCACGACCGGGTCTGCTTGCAACGGTGCGAGAACCACTGTTGGTGGTGCTTCACGAGCTTCGTGCTCTCTACTCGTGCCTTCTCCTACGCCTGGAATTGCCACACTCTGAGGCATCGGTGTTGGGGTCATCGGTGTTTGTAGTGGTGCGGAGAACCCAGAGGGAGGACCCATTCTCATCGGTATGTTCATCGTCCACGCCTCATCGAACCATGATTGCAAATTCACTCGAGGAATTCCGTCCGCCATAGCTGAGCTCAGAACATAGCTTTTGAACAGAAGTCCCACAGACGGTGCCAATAATACAAGTCTCGTACCCCGACCGGCTGGAAATCATCTCGGGCTCGTCCTCCTCGCCGGTAGAATGTGGAACCTGCACGTAACTCTCACACCGGAGGTATTTTCCGATGAAGAGCCTCCAACGCTCAAGTCAGATCTTGAGACAGATGGAAATATGTGTGTAAGTGTGTAAGAGTATGAGAGATTGTGTGTAAAATGAGAATTCTCGTCCCTATTTATAGGGACGAGCTACATGTTCTACACGTGCGACCTGAGCGAGACTTGTTGGCTTCCCTCTTGCTCGTTCATACAACCGCACACCTCCACTATCTCTGGTGTCAGAAAACGCGTCAGATACGTCAAAGAATGTCAGAGTTTGTTATCGTCGTGGACCATTCGTAAAGAGCCACGTGTCCTATCTCCACGTGCTGGAGATTTTCTATTTATTCCAATACTCAATCGGATCTCCAGTGAATGTCGAGTTGTCCTTGAGGCATGAGGCGGTCGAGTCCCTAACCACGCCATCTGGTACTTATTTTCTCGACCAACTCCTTGTACAGCTAGTACTTGTTTGACATCGCCGAACGTGCTCCTCTCTTTTGTCTTCCTCATTTTCTTCACTGTGGATTTCTGGTCCAGTTCGACCAAGCCACCGGTCTATTCTAGTCGATTGTCCTGACGAACCGGTCTAGTATATAATGTCTCATATCAGAGTCAAAGTCCCACATAAATTTGTCCTTTTTCTGATTGTTCAAAGTGGAGATGCTCAAAATGGCCATACAGTCAGAGTCAGAGAGGTTCTGTTGGAATAAAGGGACATTCCAATGGCTGCCATTTGGAGATATAAGCAGAGAGACCCAAATCAGATTAGGATCAGAGAGAGTGTGAGGTTGAGGTCTTTTAGCAGGAATGGATGGGATCTAAGGATGCTCCCAGATCGTGGTAGATTGTTCATCACCCACTATCACAGAAAGACCTTTGAAGAAAGAGGAGTTAGCTTTCATCCAGCTTTTCCGCAACCAAGAGTTGTTGTAGGAGGCCTTATCATAATAATAAAAAAATAAAGAGTTAGGGAAATATTTGGCTTTTAGGAGCTTGCTCATCATAATTTGAGTTTGAGTAGTGAGCCTCTATAGCTGCTTATGGATAAGAGCTTCATTGAAGAGTTGCAAGTCAGCAAATGCCAATCCACCTTCAGACAAAGGTAAAGTTATGAGATCCCAACATTTTCAGTGAATACCCTTTTTACTTGTTTCACCTTTGTTCCACAAAAATCCAGCAATCATTTGAGATAGCTCTTTTCATATAGAAACAGGTAGGGTATAACATGACATGACAAAAACTGGTAAGGCAGAGAGGACAAACTTAATGAGGATTTTTCCTGCCAACAGATGAGAGGTACTTGTTTTTCCAACTTAGAATTATCTTCCTGACAGCTTTAGTCACAAATGCAAAGGTATCCCTTTGTAGTGTCCAATGCTCAATGATAAACCCAAATAAATAGAAGAGTCCTTAACTTGGATACAACTAAGGATGGAGCATATTTGATTCTGATAGGAGGAGGGAGTGTTCTTGCTGAAGAAGACTGATGACTTGTCCATGTTGACCTTTTGTCCAGTGAGAAGGTTGTAGTCATTGAGAATTTGCAGAAGGGGGGTTGCATTTTGAGGGTTAGCTTTACAGAATAGCAGTGTGTCATCTGCAAAGAACAGATGTGTGAATGTAGGACCCTTTTTTGAAATCCGATACCCTGCAATGTACCTTCATTATATGCTTTTTTTATCAAACTAGAAAATAATTCAGCAACAATGATGAAGATGTAGGGTGAAATGGGGTCACCCTGCCTGATGCCGCTGGATGGAGTCACAAATCCACTAACAACACCATTTATGTTAAAAGGAAAAGAAGGGGTGGAAACACAAGTCATCACCCAATTAATGAATTTAGAATGAAAAACCCATTTGACATAATTTTCCAAATGCTAGCCCATTCAATGCGGTCAAAAGCCTTAGCCATATCAAGCTTGAGGGACATGTAGTAATTCCTACCACTTCTGTGCCTATTTAGAAAGTGAATAGCTTCATTAGCAATTACTACATTATCCATCAATGAAGGTTGTTTGACTATCATAGATGCAATCATTGAGGCAGTTTTTGAGTCTACGAGCTAGGATTTTGGAAATAATTTTATAAGGAACACCACAAAGGCTAATGGGTCTATATTTACTGACAGAAGATGGCTTAGGACACTTAGGCACAAGAGTAACCAGAGTATGGTTTTAGTCCTTTAGGATTTGGTGAGAGTGAAAAAAAACTTCTAACAGCATGGCAAAGATCATTTTTCACAGTGGGCTAACATTTTTTATAAAAGAAAGGGGTCATACCATCAATCCCAAGAGATATGTTGGAGTTCATGCTGTCAAGAATCCTTTTGATTTCCAATTCCCCAACTTGTCCTGTGAGAATGACGTATTGGCTGTTTCAAAACTGGTGCAGTGGATATAGTCAAGGATGCCTTCAGATTCCCAAGTTCCTTCAGGTTGGAATAAGTGAGAGTAAAAACCAGATATGCAGTCCTCAATTTCTTCTTTAGAGTTGCATATGACATTATCATCCCTAATTAATCTGCAAATGGCATTGGACCTTCTTCTTTGGAGGGTAAAGGCATGGAAGAACTTAGTGTTCTTGTCCCCTTCCTTGAGCCATTGTATTCTGGATTTCTGAGACTAGGAAGATTCTTCCTCCTTGTGAGCTTTTGCAAGTTGGAATTTGAGGTGATTCCACAAGTTCCAATCTCTCTCACCCCTGGTTCTGAAGCTCTTCTAACTCTTTAGAGAGAATCTCAATCCTTCTAGCATTAGCAGTTTTGAAAGTTTTGCTCCACTTAAGGAGAGCAATTCTGACTTCTTTAATCTTGCTGCTGAATTTGTACATAGGTGTACCTGGGTGGCTAGAATTCTAGGACTGGCTAATCACCTCTTGAAAGCCCTCCGTCCCAATCTACCTTTTGTCAAAGGTGAACATTTTCTTGGGTTTAGAAGCAGTAGACTCAGCAAGGAAAAGGACTAATTTTTGGTCAGAAGAACTCTTAAGAAAGTTAGAGGAATAAGAATTTGGGAAATTGGAGAACCAACCAAGGGAAGCAAAGATTCTGTCATATTTTTCTTCCACAAACAGGGAGCCTATTTTGTTGTTGCACCAGGTATAAGCGTAGCTACACATTCCCTCTTCTCGCATATTCACGCTAGCAACAAAAGACTGAAAACCTCTTAAAGAGTGCTTATTCCTGTCCCTACCTTCTCTCTTATCCTCTATATGACATATGTCATTCCAATCCCCACCAATGTACCAAAAACTTCCCCAGTTTGCTTTAGCAATCAGCAGATAGTCGTTTTGCTTCAATATCTCCTTGGGGTCAGCACTCATATAAACAAAGATTGCCAGTGCTTTCTAGGTCTACCCTGATGTTGAAATTCCACATCAAAACGTAGTTGGATTTCAGTTGCAAAATGTCAGCTTATTTGCTCCATAATAAAAGGAGCCCTCCACTCTGCCCAGTGGGATTGACAGAAGCACAAGAGTCAGAATATCCAAGCTTTTTACATACATTATTAACAAAACCACTAGTATTTCTGGTTTCACATATAAAAGTGAAACCTGGGACGTGGAGCATTAAAGCTTCCTTGAGTAGGGGAACTGTAGAGGGCCCTCTCAGTCCTCTACAGTTCCACACCATAGCATTCGTTGGTCATGGGAAGCCAATTAGAGCTGGCTGCCTCCACCATTAGATTAGAGAGTTTTTGTTTCTTCTTTCTCATAGATTCAGAGACTGGTTCCATGCTCAAATACAATTTGGCGTCAGGTTGCATGCTCGAAGAAAATGCAGGAACTGAATTGTCAATATCATCCTCAGTATTAGAGAGAAGCCTGCCACTTCTGGTCTTCTTAGGGAGACTGCAACTTCCCTTAGGAACGACCAACTATGATTTGGATTGAGATGATCTTTGTTGCCTCACCCATTTCTCAGAGAGTTATTTTCCCTAGTTATGTTTGGGAGCATTGGGTCTAGGGACTGAGGTGTCAATTTCCATGGTTGGTTGAATAGACACTGGGAGTTGAGGTAATATTTGGTCAGAGGTAGGGAGGGGTGAGAGTGGGGGGAGTTTTTGTTGATGAGAACTTTTAAATTTGAAGAGGGAGAAATGATGTTAGATGGGGGAAGGACAATTAAAGCTAAGGGAGAAGGTGTAGAAAAGGTTTCAGCATCAGCAGCGTGGGAGAATGTTGAGATTGGGGAGGGTTGGTCTGTGTTAGGTGAGGGTGATAGAGATGGTTATTCACTGGGAGATTGAGTAGCATTGTCTTGAGCAGATGAGGAGCTTCTTGGCCTGGGGCTGTATGAGATATCCATCGCCTTTAGCCACTCACCATACTGTCCTTCATTCAGCTTACCAGAATGAAGGTCTTGGGATCTCTTGCTACACCCATATGTCTAAATCAGAGAAAACATTCTTTTAGAAGCAGATATTCGTTTACAAAGGACCAATTGCGTCCATTAGCAACTTTCTGTTTGTATGCCATAGATTCTAAAATAAATTTGAAAAAATTGTGCTCCAGTTCTCTAACTGTCATCGGATTTTGAATCTGTCATATTTTGGTCGTTGCTCGCCTGATACCAAAGTGGCTAGCTTTCCGGTCACCAATAATCTTACCAAAGAGACTTCTACTGCATTCTTCTGCACTCGAGGTTATATCGTTTTCTAGAAGGGAAATAACCTTAGACTCTTTAATATTAAGGTTGCAATCCCTCAGTTTCTGCTCGAGATTGTCCATGGCCTAGGACAAGTCGAGGAAGGAGAAGGACTGACAGATGAACCCTGTTAACCTGAGAATGAAGACAAACAAGCAGACAAAATGAAGCGAAATTGAATAACCCTAAATTAAGGCCCAACTAATTGGGTCATAAAGAAAAATAACAAAGGAGAGATAAACCTAAAATGTGGATGAGAGTGAACATAGAGAGAAAACCTAACAAAAGCCGATGAAACGTCACAAACTAGGGCACCTTCACCGGAAGGAATGGGAAGCTCTCAGGCGAGAGAAAGAGGCTCTCAGGCGAGAGAATAAATAATATCAACACCACCAGCAACGAGCCCATTGAAATTTTTATTTCAGCTAGTTTATCAGCTAATTTTACCAAAAACTTCTATTATATAAGCTAATTTTTCAACAATAAGATATCAACTATCATTTTAAAATCCACTTAAAAACTATTAGCTAACTTATCAACTAGGTTACACAAAGTCGCATGAACATATATAGATAAGGTTCGTGATTAGATGATAAATGGCAAGGTGAACTCAAGTATCTCCAACTTTTCCGAGGAGAGAAATGGCAATGCGAACTAAAGTGTCACAAATACAAAGCCACAATTCTTGGAATTAAATAAGGTTCATCAGAGGCGGATGCAAGTGTTCTTTAGGGGGGCTATTGTCCCCCCAAATTTTTTATTTTTTTTACTATATATATGTATATATATAGAGGCATTTTGCCAGTATTTTGCTCTTTATTTACCATGTAAATACAGACTATATATATTATAAGCATAGTCATCGATCTATGCATATACCACATAATCATTACTAGTTATTAAAATGGTCTATGCATTTAGAATTTTTAACTATATTATATTTTTGTATGTAATTTTTTACAATCTTTAATCATAATGTTTTTGTTTTTATTATATCATATTGTCATGAATTAACTGAATGTACCATGTGATAAGTTGAAAACGAATAATTTTAAATAGAGAGTTGAAAAAGCATTGCAAGTTTTTTCCATTTTTATAATTTATGGTATCGAATTTAGAATGCAACTTTTAAAATATTTTTAAATTTTTATGTGTATTGGAGTCGAATTGAATACCTCATTATTAATCTCGTGCTTGTTTAATAAATGTGTTGACTTGGCTTGACTCAATATATAAACGAAAAAAACTGTGATCTTGAGCTCAGTTCATTTAATAAGTGAACCGCTAAACACCGCCCCCTTTTCGATATCTACCGCCCCCCAAAAGACAATTTTGCCCTCCACCTCATTTCTCTCTCTCTTCTACTCTCTTTCTCTCTCTCGTTTTTTGCTCACTTGGCGTCCGAAAAAATATCGGGACCATCTAAACGCGGAGGCTAGGGATTCTTCGTTCGATCAGTACGTTTTTTTTTTTTTGAAATTTCAATCGATTTTTTTTTTAATTTTTTATTTGTTTCTGTTGGTGGTTGCCGGCCAAAAAATCGATTGGCCGGCCACCCTTGCCGGCCACAAAATCGAATGGCCGGCCGCGGGTTCCGGCCAAGCTCGGCACAGGGTTGTGTCGGCCACCCTAGGCCGGCTGTTATGGGCCGGCCGAAGCCGTTGTTCGCCTGCTTTTGCGGCCGGCCGACGGTGCTTGCCGCCTGATATGGCGGTCGGCCGTGCGTAATCCGGCCGCCGTCGGTCGACCTTTTTATTTTCTTTTTATTTTTTTTATAAATTTTAAATTAATTGAAAATAATATAAAAAATATTAAATATTTCAAAAAAAAAAATTCGAAAATAATTAATAAAATTATTAATTATTTTCGAAAATAGTTTAAAATTATTTTCGGAAATTATTAATAAAATTATTTAAAATATATAAATAAAATATATTTAATATATAAATATAGTAATTATTATAAATTGTAGAAAATTATTTTTTTTCGAAAATTAATATTAAAAAATTAATAATTTATTATTATTTTTTATTTAATATTAAAAAGTTTAAAAACTAATGAAAATAAGAAAATTAATTGGATATATTATAAATAAATAATTGAATATATTATAAATAATTAAAAATTATAAAATAAATTATATAAAATAATATAACATTATAGAAAATTATAAACAAAATTATAAATATATAAATAGAGTAATTATTATAAATTGTATAATATTATTAAAATTGTTTATTATTAATTATTAGTTTAATTTGATGAATTAGAGTGATGGATCTGAGCGAGTTGTGGAGTTTGGTCAGCTCAACAGTTCTGGACCCCGACACATGAAGAGTCGGTATGTAGATGCCGACGTTCGTCTGGAGAGGGAAGCGAGGATCCGTGAGGCTCAGTTAGCTCAGGCTGAGATGGCTAGGAGATTGCCACCGATCATTCCTTCGGAACTGAGTGGTCAGCAGAGCGGTGGGCAGCCCAGCTCATCGATGGCTGGCAGGATGACAGAGAGGATACGTATTCGTCATTCGTCAGCTCCGATCGTCGAGAGTCCGGTCCACTATTATCAGCAGGACGATGACCAGGACGATGATGAGGGCGAGGAGACTGACTCTGGAGATGAGCAGACCACGTCACTTCCTCCTCCCCCTGTACGACCGGTACGACCTGCTCCTCCACGACAGGCTGGGGGCCGTTTTGCGGGTACTGCATCCTCCTCTGGTAAATATTCTACGTACTTTAATTTTTAATTGTTAGTTACATATACTTTTATTTACTAATAGCATATCATTGATATAGTTAGTCACAATATGTCATGTATATATCTAACACGTAATTGTCTAGTTGTCTATTTTGTCAGTTACATATATTTTTATTTTGTCTGAGGAACAGAAAAGGATTTATTCCGTTGGTAAATATCAAAAAAATTATTCCTAACTTACAATACCTTAATGCACACATATAACATAACTTAAAATTTATTTTCATTTCATCTAACAAGGTAATTTTATTTTTAACTATGAAATCTACAATAGGATATGATTTTCCTAAAAATTTTATTATTCATAAAAAAATATATTTTTCTTTTCCAGTTATTAGTATAATTAAAAATAAAATCACCCAGTACTCTATTTTGTTCTTAATTTATTAGTATAATTTTTAAATAAAATGAATGAATACTACATTTATATTTGAGCTTAAATGGAATGATTAGTTATTTATTGTTTATTAAAAAAAATCTTTTAATTAACTAAATAATCAGTCACAATATGGCGTGTATATATCTATACTTATTTGTTGCATTGTAAATGCAAGTTCGAGTAGCAATCGGGATAAGGGTGAGGAGTCTTGGGTCGTTAAAGCCCCAGTACCCGGTGGCCCCAGTGACGGGAGCGTTATCCCTAGATTTCTAGGGCACGTGGCCTCCCGTATGACGTTGCCTGGGCCAGACAGGCATGTTAGAGGCATATTGAAATGCCAAAACAGTCATGGAGCGCACGACACTCTGAAGGAGTGGCTGGCCGAGATGGATCCCGAGCCACGTGCTTTGATAGATCAGTCGGGGATGTCACATCTGGCGGACTCCATGCATGCGCACCTGGACACTCCACTACTTTCTGCATTCGTGGAGTGCTGGCAGCCCGATACTAACTCGTTTCACCTGCCTTTTGGTGAAATGAGTATAATGTTGCACGATGTTTGGGCCATTTTGGGGATTCCCGTGGAGGGGCGTTTAGTGGCAGGGGACCCGACCACTGAGAGATACCGTGCGTACTGCATGGAGATGCTGGGGGTGGACCAGAGAGAGCTGATGGACACCTACTGGGATCACAACGCGGTGACCACTGTCGCCGTTTCAGGCGCATTCAGGGGGCTGGACGAGTCTCGGCCGGCTGACCAGGAGGCAGCCGTATGGCTGTGGATGGCGATGGGTACCACCTTGTTCGCGGACAAGAGTGGTAACAGGATTAGTCCGAAGGTCCTGCACGAGATTTGCGAGGACACGGCTAAAGTTCTGGAGTACTCCTTGGGCTCGGCTACACTGGCATACCTATACAAACAGTTAGGTGTTGCCAGCAGGGGGGACGCGAAGGAACTGACTGTTGTTTGGCTCTCCTGCAGACCTAGATTTTCAAGTACTTCCTGCCCTTTCGCCCCCACGAGGCGCACCGATCAGTAGATGGCGCTCCTGCACGTTCTACCTGGTGGAGCACGGCGGTGACTCAGAGGTCCGCAGATCGCCTTTAGGGTTACCGTGTCGCCCTTGACCAGCTCAGGGTGGACCAGGTATGTGAATGTTATAAGTGTTATTTACATTTTGTTAAATTATTTTTTAAAAAAAATATGAGTGTTATAATAAATGTTTGTGTGCAATTTTGAACAGGTGAACTGGTTGTCGTACGGCCGCAACCCCGCTGATATCGAGGCTAGGACCCTCTATGGCGGGTGCATTAGGTACCGCGACATCGTGGAGCCCTACAATCCTCTGCGGTTGTTACGTCAGCTGGGCTACGTCCATCGTATCCCTCCTAAGACCCGTCGGCCAGCCAGTGTAGTACGGGCTAGGAGTCTCGGTTGTACAAGGTCGAGCACTCTACAGAAGCTGCAGAGTGTTCCTAGGACGAGATCCCGCAGTTGTCGTCCGTCAACCTGGCTGCCTACACCCCCACCACAGTTACACCAGGGGAGGTCGAGCCGAGGTACTCCGAGTGGTTCGCTCGGGTTTCTCGTCCGAAGTTGTTGGGTGGCGATCCCACGGAGCCTATCCTTGTCTCTTCGCGCGTCGATGCTTCTTATGTAAGTCGTTTATTTATTTTATTTTTGTTCTCAATGTGTGCTTTCATTATAATGTTTATTTATTGTAACTCTTCGATTTGTGGATAGTGGATCAAGCGTTTCGATGACGTCCACTGTGCGTACATATCTCGGTTCAAGCGTGTTGATCCTGTCTTTGACGAAGGAGTATGCAGACGCTTGGTCCGGAGTTATGTCAGATTAGGATAGAGCGACGCAGCGTTGACGTTTTATGTAAATAATGTTGTTTTTTATTTGTTGTACGCTCGACTTTTGGTTGAATTGTTGTTCTTTATTTATTGTACGCTCGACTTTTGGTTGTTTTATTTTTTTTATTTAATGTTGGATCGGTTGTTGATTGAGTTGTTTTTTTTTATATGTCGTTACTCATTCACATTATGTTATAATTAAAAAAAATACATCAACTCAAAATCGAAATCAATGAAATAAACACGTTCAAAATAACAAATAATCACAATCGAATATAATAAGAATATCAAGACTTAGGTGCATCACGAATCTTGATCCACGCATCTATTCTACTGGTGTAGTAATTCTCCCAACCGTTAACCGACTTATCTCGAAGTGACGTCCAAAAAGGGCATATAGGCGGTACTGGATGGCCGGGCGCCAAATTAACACGAATGTAGTGTGGGTAACAACCAAGGTGACACAAGACGATCTCTCTCTCTCCGGATATGTAGCCGTCGATGGTGCGATGAGAGGCAGTACAGTAGAATTTAAAAAGGTGGGATTGTTACCTTGGTCACTCATGCCTAACAAGACGATAACTGCATTAAAAAATGTGGCAACGGGAAAGAGGTCGCACATAGTTTCCATCCAGTGGTTACGGCCACAAGGGCCCCCGTCCCAGCGTATTCGATTGAGTGTTGCATCGATCCCGTCATAGAAGATGGGCTCATACCTCGGAATGTTCTCCGCAATATCATTTACAATAATTTGTCTTACCAACCGGTACTTCTCCTGGTCACCAAAAATATAGCTCGCAATTGCTCGGAATTCGCAGTTCCCATCGTCGGCCACATCCTAGTACTCTCTACGTAGTCGTGCACAATGTAGGGAATGCTATTCCAATACCGGTAACCGAAGAAGTCTGTCGAGAACGTCTCTATAATATCACAAACATTTCACGTCAGAATATATATAATCAAATTTATTTATGAACATAATTCGATGAAGTGATTAAAACACAAAGAAATTAATTTAGAATTAAACCTGTCGGTCCTTCTAAACGCTGAGAAGACGAGCTTGTCGGTGCTTGTGACGAAGTCGTTTTACGGCCAACCGGACGACCTCTTTTTCGGTACTCCCAGACACATGGATCACGTTTTGTTGAATTTCTCTTTTTCGGTCGGCCTCGCGTGTTTTCCTTCACCTCAGGTTCTCCGTAACCTTGTTGGTCAAAGTAAAAAATCATTAGTGTTATATTAAATGTTTTTGTGCAATTTTGAATAGGTGGACCGTAACCTTGTTGGTCAGGGTGAAGCTAATAGTAAATGTACTGATTCAAATGACGCACAGTCGCAGGATTGGCCTCTTCGACCTCCTCCGCAAGGCTCCGAAAATACGACAGATCTGTCCACCCAACCGTCGATGGTCGTGCACCACTCGTGGATGGTCGTGCACCACTCGTGGATGGTCGTTCATTACTCGTGGATGGTCGTGCACTACTCTGGGCATCTGTTCGTACAACCAAATTTAAAACATTAAACATCATAACCTATATATGAATTATATATATGTATATATATTAAAAAAAACAGTACGTGAAATATAAAAAAAATGAAAAAAAAATATTCAATTTAATATCACAATTATACCTGTCACCTCAAGTGTTATCCAGAACTTGTGAATGTCATCTGTGGTAATTGGTTTATTAGCATTGCACGTCATACTCATGTAACAGGCACAAGGAAGTCCATTTGTCCATCTGAGTACGCACCCACAGCGCGTCGTAACCTCATCGCTCAAGTCTCGCATCCTCTTATACTCTTCGTTCAATAACTCCAAACAATAATGCGAGACCCTCAGTGT
>CACSLK010024540.1:5181420-5195374 GCA_902706635.1 Striga hermonthica | reverse complement strand
TGCATTGGAGAACACTTTTTTATAGACTAGGTCTATTTCTTACATAGCATGTAACTTTTTTCTAAGAAACCCAAAGCATTGTGGGTGCTCTTAGTTGTTCACAATTTTTTTTTTTCTTTTTACTAGGCAAAACACATTTTTTTGTATGCATTTATTATTACTATATTTTTATTGATTGTTTAGTATTCTAGATCTGGTATTTTTTGTTTTGCATTGTATAGATTTTGAATTTTTTTAGCTTGAGTTTGTCCATGTCATTATGAACTTAAGTTTATTTATTTGCCACATATGCAAAAAGAGACCCAAAAACACCAACAATGTTTTAGGTCCATTCAAAAAAATATGTAGGCCACATAGGAAATAGACCTAGTCTAAAAAAATATATGCTCCAATGTAAACGCAAGTGAACTGTGGCCTGCTGATGTGGCAGCAAAAAAAAAAACTCAATCTATCCTTGAGTTTAATTTAGACTCAAGTAGAGACCTAGTCTCTTTACATTGGAGTCATTTTGTTACATTTATATATTTTTGTCTATGTCATTTAAGACATAAGTCTAATTACATGCCACATAATTAAAATTAGACCTATCATTGTGGGTGCTCTTAGAAGTGAATAATTATTTATTACTTTGAATGTGGGACAACTTTGTTTTGCCCTCCAGCATGAGTTCACATGTCAAATTTCTTATCCCTTTTGGCCGAATCAAACCTTCTTTTGTCCCAGAATTTGATCAACATATTTAATTTCTTAGACATGGCCAAGGTTGGGCCGGCCCGTGAATAGGCCCCGGACCGGCTCAAACCGGCTCACCCTAGCCGGTTTTTGAACCGGCTTGAGCCCCATAATGGCCAGTTATGAGCTGCGTTGTACTCTTTTTTGACCCGCCGGGCCGGGCCAATTCCGAGTCGGGCCTGAGTTTTTCGACGAGTCACTATTATAATTTTAAATTTTAAATTTTTTTCGGCCGATTCAATGAATCGACCCTTAAATATAACTGGGCCTGTTACAGGCACAGCATTTGAGGCCTGCCTACTTGGCGGGCCGGGTTGGGCTTTGGCCACCTCCCTCTCTTCCCCTAGTATTGTTATAAAAATGAAAGTGGCTTTTTAGAAAGGTGATAAGGAAACAGAAAATGAAGGCAAATTAATCGAGGTAATAATTTATTAATTAGTTATATCACTAAAAGACGAGATTGTTTCGTACTGATTCCAACTGTTTTTAGCAACTGTACATAAGATGAAACGAATTTGAAAGTCGATAAAAATAATCACTTCAATTGTTAGACCATAGACGAAGAAGAAAATATTCCAAACTTTAAGGAATAAAATAACATCCCTCCCTATATATTAATTCAAAACGTGTTGAGCCTAAGTGGCAGATTCTCATGCTTCGGATGCTGACATGACGAAAATCTATGCTTCGTGATATTGTTTTAATATTATTTTTGGTTTGGAGTTAGGTTTGGTATTAGACATAAATGACTTCACATATATTCATTAATTCAACATCCATGTTGTACATGAGTATTAGTACTAGTATTCTTTAATTCTTGAATTTCAGTTATGAGAGGGTATATCATATATTGTTTAACCTTTTCGCATATTTAATTTACTTTAAAAATATTAATTTTCAATTAAAAACTCGTTTTCAAATTCATTAATAGTATTGTCACATTAAATAGTAGTTTTTGTACCAAGAGTGTTTGGATGAGATGACTTAAGTCTCTTATAGCTTAATCAGTGGTCTCGTGTCCGAGCCATGGGAATGTAGCAATGTTAAAAACTCTTGAGGGAGAGCTTTGCTACCCTTGTGGCCATATCCGGCTCGATTTCGGATTAGTCGGTGCCCCTGTGAATTCGGAAACCGGAAGGTCCCTGAACTAAAAAAAAAAATAGTTTTTGTCCAATCAAATCCAAATGAATATTATTCTAATACTTCAAAATGATAAGGTCTCTTTATGAGTTTTAACGCTACATACTTTTATCTTCCAACGAATACTAATTTGCCATGTCATCTATATAGGGTGCACCTTTAGTGCAATGATAATTGTTCATACTGGAACCGCGTAGATGTCGTGCATGTTTTATACTAGTGCATCCAAAATTAAAAATTGATTATTTGTTTACTGTCAACAACAATTAAACAATTACTGCGATACTCGTGCGATGTATTGTCTAATTTTATTAAGGAAAATATTTAAATTTGAATGATTAGATGATTGGGATAACGTAAAATGCATACACATGTACTGGAATAAACAAAATATAACTTATATATTATTAAACACATCATTGTACGCAACATTATTTGTTTGGTCTTTTGGTACATCGTCTATCACCACAAATTATATTATTATTCGAGATAGCCTTAAATAAATCAATTATTTATTTAGCAGGATATATAATATTTTGTAAGTGTATGAAATTATTATTTATTTTGTAAGTCTATGCAATCAATTTCAAATTTGTAATCTAGAGGATTAGACAAAACCCAAATTTCTAGGATATTCCAATCCGATTTCATTTTAAATTGTAAATTAATATTATCTGACTTTATTTTATTTTTTTCTTAAAAAAAAAACGGAACTAAAGAAAGTAATTGTAACGCCCAAAATATTAGTTACTATTTATGGAGGTCGACTTTATTTCCATAAATAGTCAGTTCCCTAGTTTGATGCATTTATTATATTTATTTATATTAACTTGAATAATTAGTATCAAAGTCTAAGTCATGGAGAATTTATTCAATTTTAATTATTAAAGTCGGATTTATTAGCTCAAGTATCGGTTATATTTTTAAAATCGAGCTTTGGATTAATCGAGTTTTAATTAAAGTGAACCAAAGCCGAATGATTAATTTATTCTATAAGCCCTTTCGAGCGAATCTAATAAATTTAGCAGGCCCACATTTTAGTCCGTGTCGTAGTCGATTTTAATTAGTCGGCCCATTTTAAATTCAAGTTATCGTATTTCTTTCTCGGTCAAAGTATTATTTAATTTACTAGGCCCTAGTAACAAGTGATATTTTACAAGCCAAGCCCAAGTACGGTCAAAGCCCGATTATACGAGTACAAGTCAAATTAATTAAAAGCCCAATGTTGGGCCAAAATTACAACACAAACCCTAAATTTTCCTTCCACTATATATATATATATATATATATTCTTCTTCACCATCCTTCATCTTCATCAAACCCTAACCTCCAAGCTCTTCATCTTTAAGCTTTCACCTCCCAAATTCTGACCAAAATTCCGGCGAGCCGCCGCCGTCCGACGACAAACCTCGTCGGCAGTTTCCTCAGCCCGCAGCACCGCGCCATTTCGCGCCAGTCTAGTCCTTCACAAGCTTGCACGTCGCGCCTCTGCACGGTACTAGCTGCCCTCTCCGGTGACCCGCAACTGCTCTCTTTCCGGTGACCCGTAGCAGCTCTATTTCAGGCGACCCCGTCAGTCCAAGCTTCTTCACAGCTCAGCTCCTCCATGCCGGTTCGCGCCTCCTCCACATCGGCGAGCCGCCTCCGCCGTCCACAGCTCCAAACCCGCGACCATTGGCCCTCCCTTCGCGCGTTCCAGCTCGGTTCCAGCTCCATCCCGGAAGACCCGAACTTCTTTGACGCGAGTTCCGGCAAGCCGACCTATTCGGGCCTTGAATTGATTTTCGAGGTCATGGATTGTCCAGATCGCTATCGCGTTACTTGCGCACAACTTCAGTTGACCGGTGATGCTCGACTCTGGTGGAATGCCTACTGGAGTATGCGTCCCGGAGAAAAGGAAGGTTGTACCTGGGAGAGGTTCAAGGAGATGATCCGTGAGAACTATTATCCCACGTACTACCGAGCAGAAATGGAGCGTCAGTTCCTGTCGCTAAAATAGGGTACTCGTTCTGTTGATGATTACGAGAGAGAGTTTACCAGACTCGGAGCTTTTGTTCGAGATCTAGTACGTACAGAGGCTCAGAGGGCAAAGTGTTTCACTGACGGGCTTTACCCAGCAGTCCGTCACAACATTGTAGGTCACGGGACCCAGACGTACGCTCGTACCGTTTTCATTGCCTAGGAGGTGGATGCCAGCATTCGGAGGGAGACTAATCGAGATCGTCCTTAACCAGTTGCCCCAGCCTAGTCATCTACAGCTCCACCAGTGCTACCAGCTGCTGGCCAACCACCGAAAGGTCAGAAGAGGAAAGGGAAAGGTGCCCAGACAGACAGGAAGACCCGACAGAGGCCACAGCAGATCCAACAGTGCCCCACTTGCGGATGACTTCATCACGGAGAGTGTCACATGGGCCAGGATATTGGTTATTACTGTCATGAGCCCGGACATTTTGCTAACCGCTGTCTGAAGAAACTCTAGCAACAGCCACAGCAACCCCAGCAACTACAGCAGCAGCAACAGCAGCCCCGACAGCAGGCTCAGAGGCCACCCCAGCAGCAGTAGAGGGGCAGACAGCAGGCCCGTGTTTATGCAGTTGATCAGGCCGAGGCGGAAAAACACCCAGGTACTATATCTGGGATGCTTATGCTTAATGATATTCCTGTCTTCGCCTTATTTGATACGAGAGGGACTCATTCTTTTATATCACGACGATGTCTCGATGCCATCGGAGTTCATGTAAGTACCGTTGTCGATCCTCTCGAGGTGAGCTTAGCCTCGGGACGAAAGATAGTGACTTCAGCCAAAGCCACAGCCCTCAGTCTTTCTATCGGTGGCCGTATATTGTCTACCGACGCTTATATTCTCGAGATGAGGGACTTTGACCTCATACTCGGCATGGATTGGCTAACACGTTTTCATGCAGATATCTGATGTCATGATCGGGAGATTACCCTTTATCTTCCGGGAGATGATCAGACTTTATTTCAGGATAAGACTTGTTCCTTGCCTCATGTCATTTCTATGGCGAAAGCCAGGAAGATGTTGCGACGAGGCAACTGTCAGGGTTATCTCGTCAATCTTGTTGATGATTCTCCGAAGGCACGCTCACCTCATGACGTTCATATTGTTCGTGAGTTTGTGGACGTGTTTCCGGACGAGCTTCGAGAAGGACCACCTAACCGGCAGGTAGAGTTCTCTATTGATCTTATTCCAGGAGCCGACCCAGTTTCTAAATCACCCTATCGTATGGCGCCGAAAGAATTGCAAGAGCTTATGGCGCAAATTCATGAGTTATTACGACTCGGTTTCATTCAGCCGAGCGTTTCACCTTGGGGAGCACTCGTTCTCTTTGTTAAGAAGAAGAACGGATCCATGCGCATGTGTATTGACTACCGGGATCTTAACCGGTTGACGATCAAGAACAAATATCCGCTTCTCCAGATTAACGATTTATTTGATCAGCTGAGAAGAGCTTGTGTTTTCTCTAAGATTGATTTGCGATCGGGCTACCATCAGCTGAAAATCAAGGAGTCAGACATTCCCAAGACTACTTTTCGTACTCGTTACGGTCAGGATGAGTTCATTTCATGCCATTCGGCCTCAGCAATGCCCCTGCAGTATTTACGGATTTGATGAATCGTATTTTTCATCCCTATCTCGATCAGTGTGTCATTGCTTTCATTGATAATATTCTTATCTACTCAAAGAGCCAGAAGGGACACGAGGAGCATCTGAGGGTTGTTCTTGAAACCCTTAGACGAGAAAAGTTATATGCAAAATTCTCCAAATGCGAATTCTGGCTTCAGCGAGTAGCTTTTCTTGGTCATGTGATTACTCAGGCAGGTATTGAGGTCGATCCTTCTAAAGTTGCAGCCGTTCAGAACTGGTCGATGTTGAAGAGTCCCTCCCAGATTCGCAGTTTTCTCGGTTTGGCTGGTTATTACCGCAGATTTATCTAGGGCTTCTCCACGATTGCCCTTCCTTTATGCCAGCTGACGAGGAAGTCTGTGGAGTTCGAGTGGACTGATCGATGTGAATCTAGCTTTCAAGAGCTCAAGAAGAGGCTAACTTCAGCACCGCTGTTGACTATTCCCGATCCTTCTCGGAGTTTCACCATTTTCAGTGATGCTTCAAGACAGGGTTTGGGATGTGTACTTATGCAGGAGGGCCAGGTAGTTGCTTATGCTTCACACCAAGTAAAGCCACACGAACAGAACTATCCGATGCACGACTTGGAGCTAGCTGCAGTTGTTCATGCTCTTAAGATTTGGCGACATTATCTGTACGGCAGTCGATGCGAGATTTTCACCGATCATAAGAGCCTACAATACATTTTCACTCAGAAAGAGCTCAACATGAGACAATGCCGCTGGTTAGAGCTTGTCAACGATTATGATTGCACGATCCAGTACAATCCGGGGAAGGCGAATGTTGTTGCCGATGCCCTAAGCCGTAAGGTGAAGGGTGACTTGACGTATGTTGTTACTCAGCAGAGCCAATTGATTCAAGAGTTCGCCCGGATGCAGATTCAGGTGGTTGACGCACTTTCTACAGTTATTTCGGGGTGTGTTAGTTCCATGCAGGTTCAGCCGACGCTGAGGGAGAGAATCCGGTGGAAGCAGGCGGCGAATGAGTTTATTCGTACCATTGATGCCAAAGTCCGTGCCGGAGGCGTCGAGGGTTTTCACTGAGGCACAAATGGGGCCTTGGAGTTTCGCGACAGGATTGTGGTGCCAAAAGTCGAGGCGTTGAAGAAGGAGATATTGACGGAGGCTCATACCGCACCATATCTAGCCCATCCAGGAAGTACAAAGATGTATCATGACTTAAAAAGGTCATTTTGGTGGCGATGTTTGAAGAAAGACGTAGTCGACTTTGTAAGAAAATGTTTAACCTGTCAGCAAGTCAAAGTCGAACACAAGAGTCCTATAGGCCTTCTAGAACCACTACCGATTCCGAGGTGGAAGTGGGAGGACGTCACGATGGATTTTGTCACGGGGTTACCAAGGTCGTCTGAACATCACGATGCTATTTGGGTCGTGGTCGATAGATTGACTAAGGTTGCTCATTTCTTGCCAGTATCGATGAATATATCTTTGTATAAGTTGGCTGAGATTTATACCCGTGGGATCGTTCGACTCCACGGAGTGCCTGTTACTGTTGTGTGAGACAGAGACCCCAGATTCACTAGTAGATTTTGGCAGAGTTTGCACGAGGAGATGGGCACGAAGCTAGTATTCAGTACAGTCTACCATCCAGAGACTGATGGACAGTCAGAACGGACCATTCAGACGTTGGAAGATATGTTACGGGCTTTGGTTGTTGACAGGGGTGCCAAGTGGGAGTCGTTGTTGCCATATGTCGAGTTCACGTACAACAACAATTATCATTCTTCTATTCAGATGGCTCCTTACGAGGCACTTTACGGTCGTAACTGTCGTTCCCCTCTTAATTGGGATGATGTCGGTGAACGTCGAGTACTCGGTCCGAAGTTGATCGAGGAGACAGTAGAGCAGGTCGAGTTGATCCGGCAGAGACTCAAGACAGCACAGAGTCGACAGAAATCTTCAGCCGATCAGCATCGACGAGATATTCGGTTCGAGGTTTGCGAACGAGCTTTTCTCAGAGTTAGTCCATTTCGCAGAGTTATCCGATTCGGGAAAAGAGGGAAATTGCACCCTCGATTCATTGGCCCGTTCGAAGTACTTAAGCGAGTGGGCGAAGTTGCGTATCGATTAACTTTACCTCCCGAGTTATCCAGTGTTCATAATGTTTTTCATGTATCCATGTTACTTAAGTACGTATGCGACCCCTCATTTCATTCCTCATACTGATATTCAAATCCACCCAGATTTATCTTACGAGGAGCGGCCGGTAGCTGTGTTGGATCGACAGGTTCGACGGCTCCGGAAGCGTGATGTTCCCCTCGTTCGTATTCAGTGGGATTGCCACGGAGCTACTTGGGAGCATGAGGCTAATATTCGCACTCGTTTTCCTGACTTACAGTTCTGATGTATACATATTCCTTGTATTTCATGTAAATATGTTCTGTTTTATATTTCCGACGACGGAAATATTTTAAGGGGGACAGATTGTAATATCCCGTCATGTTTATTAATGTAGTATCATTTATTGCTCCGAAATATTTATTTTATCAAGTGTTATCGTTCAGAACTATTTAATTCAGTTATGAACGTTCGAATTAATTTTCGAATATCACGTCAAGTTCGGAATAATTTTCTGATAATTAACTCAAGTCTAATTGCTCGATAAATATTTTACCGAGCTTAATCATGCTTAGTTAAGGTATTAATTACCTTGCATTACCAAGAAATCATGTTAATTATGTTCAACCTAACCCTAAGCAAGGGTTAGTGCACGTTCAATGACACTTATGCGCGGCATTAGCACGGATGTGCTTAGCTCACGCGTAAGCACGCTTAGCACGCCTAAGCCGTGCTTAAGGCAACCAAACACCGAGAATAAATGCTCCCTTTCATCTTCACTTGAGTTCATCATGACACTAGACACATGATAGCTTGAGGTAAGTTCGAGAAGGTGACTAAGCATATGAAATGGTGAGTAAGCAAAGTGAAGGCCACCACATGGCCCTATCGCACGACAAGTGGCGGGTTGCCATTTTCCGTGAGTTTCTCCCCAACTTTCACCAACATTTACCTTTTATAAAATCTGATAATTGGGGAGAAAGTGTTTAGTTACTACATCAGTTTTCACTAAGCTAATATTACGTGAGATTAAGAGAAATTAAGGTGACGAACACACGCACGCACGCAAGGAGAAGAAGGGACCGAACAATCACTTGAAAGTTGTCATTTGCGTAGGGAGATTGAGGGGTAAATCTCATACTGACTTCAAAATAGTATTATCATGTTCATGCAAAACCTAAATTATGTGCCTAAGTTCATGAAATGATCATATTAACCTTGGTGTTGCGATTTATGGTCATGTCAAGCCATCTCTTCATTAAGTCAATATTGTCCGAGCAATTTATGTATCATTAGTTCTTATTTAATGTGTAATGTTCAGTTAAGAAAGATAGCTCGAGACAAATTGTTGATTTGCCCATGAATTGGCCTATGGAAGTGGGCTGCGCACGTAGCGCACACCCACGAGCCGTATTATAGCTCATCATGTTATTGTTCATTGTGATCAGGTTTGTTCGAGCAATTCATGTTCCAACAATCTTTAAATAATGTGTTATGGTCAATCACTTAAGATTTATCGAGAAAAGTTCATGTTCGGTCGAGGGTTCGAGTTAAGGCCGTCGGTTGCGCCTATCGTGCACACCGTGGCCGATCATGTCTAATTAAGTCAAAGTTCATGTTATTATTATGATCTTCAGACCAATTTGAGTATAAATATGTTATTCATGTCAAGTTATGTCATGATAGTCGAGGCAAATTGCCGAACGACCGACAAGGGACGGTCGTGTGCACACTGCCGCATACAGTGACCGTGCGTGCAGGCAGTCAGGCAGACGGGCGAGCTGATACGGAAGTGGTCATCAACCCAGGTGAATCGGAGGATGAAGGTGGCGATGGTCTCGATATTTTCTAGAAAATATGTTGGAGGAGCCATCTAGTCCTATTTATCGGCCATCAAGTGTGAGGGATTGGCCGAAAGGATGTGGTATACGAGCTAAGCTTAAGCCTAAAGGACGCAAGACCAAAAAAACGTGAAGGAAAGGCAAGGCAATGGCCGAAGAAGGGAAGTGTTGGTGCAAGCCCTGTGCGAGAAAAAGGCGAGTTCGCAAGATGGAGGCTCGAAGGCAAGGGAAGAGTAGAATGGGGGATGGTTGGATTTGGCGAGCTGGTGATTGTATTAGGTTGGATGGATGGGATCCATGGCCGTCGGGAGAGCTTAAGAAATCAGGCGAGCACTTGGAGTCAGTCGGCGATAAGGGTGCGAGCACGAGCAAAGAACGCGCATCGTACCTTGATGCACGTAATGGGTCGAGGGGTCGAATTGGTGCACGGGTGAGTGACGTCGACGCGAGCGACGCATGATGGTGCGTATCGGAAAGATCAGCCACGGAGATTGGCGGCACGCGGATGGCAGCGGGCATACGCGGGTGCGTGGTAGACAAGCAGGCCATGGGGACGGCTGGGATGCGCGGTGCAACAGGTGCACGGGGATGCGCGGTAGAGGATTGGAGCGCGGGCAGTAGCCGGGATGCGCGAGCATCACGCGGAGAATGGACCGGGCGCCAAGGGCACGCAAGTGGGCAGCACGCGGGCGTGCGACACAACGCGTGCGAGGAGATTGGCGAGGGCAGGGCGCGCGATTGGGACGACGCGGACAGTGTCCTAGGCAGGGAAGGATTAGGCGAGGCACGCGAGGGGGCGCACACGCAGGGGGCTGGCAGCGTGGATGGGGCGCGCGCAAGGGCACGCGCGTGCAACACGGACGAGGCGCGCGATACCTCGCGCGCCAAGAATTAGGAAACCGAAGGCCGGTGCGCGCGCGAGGAATGGAAGGCGCCCGAGTGTTTTTTAGCCTGTGGAAGTTTAGGGCATTCTAGAATTGCTTGATGTGCAAGCCAAGCAATAGTATTTTGGTAGATTAGGATTTTATTGCTTTCTAGTGTTAGGATTTATTCTTGCAAGATTTAGGAGATCTAGTATAGTTAGGCTTAGATTTATTTCTGCACCAATAAATACCTCATGTACCTCATCATTATTAGATGTCTTGAATTGAGCATTGAATTGGTGAGCCAATCTTGAGGGGGAACTGATGTTCTTAACGTGTGTTTAAACAAGGCCGTTAGTGCGTGTTTACATACAGTGTCGGAGAGAAGGCCATTAGAGCGTCTTGAAGTCACGGTGTCTAGGAGAAGGCCGCAGTGCGTCTGTTAGATACGTCTATCGTGGATAAACGAAGGCCCTAGTGCACGTTTATTCACAACCCAAGTATAGGTAAATACACGATCTGTAAATACACGTTTACAAGTTCTTATTTAAATTATCAAATACCTTTTTTTTTTTATTTACAGTGAAATCCACTAAATGTAAGATTTGTTTATTCTATAATATTTTCTACTTATTTTCATGTAATGGCATGACAACACATGTATATTATTAGAATGTTATTTTAATGTTTATACTAAAGATGTAAAAATACAATAGAAATTTTTATTTAAATTTTCAAGTACACTTTATTTTTTTTATTTAAAATAAAATTATTACATGTAAGATTTGTTCGTTTTATATTAGAATAAATTTCAAACTATTTCATGTAATAGTCATGATGAATAAATTTAATTTATAATAAATAAATTAATCTAAAAAAGAATAAAGTTGGTTGTTTATTAGAATTACTATTATCACAAATATTTAATTTATATGTGATTCTTAAATATATTTTGTCAATATTCTAGCCCGGGTAGAATTTAAATCATAGCTCCGTCCCTGTGCGTTAGTGATATATGTATGCTCGTGTTATGATTGTTTCATACTTTGTTTCACTTATTAGGTTATGCTTTTTAATTAAATGTTGGTTTATGTATGTTCCTTGCCTGCACACAGCCGATGTAATTTGTGAGGCTTTGTTTGATTGCTTAATGGATTGGAATATTGATAATAAGTTGTCTACTTTGACATTGGATAATTGCACCACGAATGATTTTATTGCTGGCATGCTATCGATATTGATGATCAAGTTCTCTCCTGACTCTTTGTTGTTGAATGGACAATACTTACTCATGCGTTGTGCTGCACATATTTTAAACTTGATTGTGAAAGACGGTTTGAAATTAATTGAATCTAGCATTGAGAAAATTAGAGAAAGTGTATAATATTGGACATCAACACCGAAAAGAGTGGAAAAATTTGAAGAGACTGCACGTCAATTACATATCAAATGCGGTAAAAAACTTGCGCATGATGTTAAAACAAGATGGAATTCCACTTATTTCACGCTTACTTCTGCATTGATGTATAAGTCTTTGTTTCCTCGCTTAAAACAACGTGATCCATCTAATAAAACTGTTCATACTGAGCATGATTGGTTGCTTGCTGCTGAGATTTGTGAAAAAATGGAGTGGTTTTATCGTTTGACCAATACATTTTCTTCTACGAAGTACCCGACTATGAACACAATTTTTATGGGTATTTGTGAGCTTAGACTTCGGATTAATACTTGGCTTGATTGTGTATATCTGGAGGTGGTGAGTATGGCCAAAAATATGATCCAAAAGTTCAAAAAATATTGGGAGGACATACATGTTATTTTCTCACTTGCTCTCATTTTGGATCCTAGATTCAAGTTTAAAATGATTGATTATTACTACGACAAAACTTCTCGGAGCAGATGCTTGGATTGAGAAAGAAATGATCCGGAGTGCTTTGTATGAATTTGAAAATGCATACAAGTCTAAGTCTCCAGATAATTTTAGTGGTGTCAATGGGAGTCAATCATCCTCGACTTCTCGTAGTTTTGAAGAAGACAAATCGATGCTGGGATCCGATTCCACAAACCTTATCGTGCCTATGGACATTGAAGAGTATTTAAATGAGCAGTGCGATGGTCAAAATGATAAGTCGGATTTCGATAGATACTTGGCGGATAAATTGTTGTCTCGGAATAATGACTTCGATATCTTGACTTGGTGGAAGACGGAGGGCATTAGATATAGCACATTACGTTTGATTGCTAGAGATGTTTATGCCATTCCTGTTCCCACGGTTGCTTCAGAGGCTGCTTTTAGCACAAGTGGTAGAATTGTGAGCAAGCATCGGAGTAGGCTCATCCCAAACACTTTGGAGGCTTTGATGTGTTCCCAAGATTGGTTATGGAAAACAATGGATGGTTTGATTTATATTTTGTTCGATATTTATGAATTGAGTAATTTCATATTTTATAATAAATTAACTTTATTTTTTATTTTTTAATAATTGTTTTTTTCAGGTGGAGCCTGTAACATCCCACTAACTTATTACAATCAGAGTGCGATTTTCACAAATTTTCTTTTTATAAATTACCATTTAGTTTGCGAAAAACCTAATTTGGGATGCTACGGAAATACATTCCTTCTGAAAAATCCGTTTAATGTGGCTAATTTAACTCAATTTTAGAAAAACGAATTATCTTTTACAAACATATTGTACTGTATAATCTGACCAGAAGGTTCGGATCAAAATTCAAAACTTGGCATGCCAAATTAAAAGTCTAAAAACATCAGCGGAAGTCAAAACGGTAAATAATATACATATCATAAGTCTTCAAAATCATATCTATACTGGACCGACAGCCACTTGCTCTACTTACTCCTCTGGACCGACCCTGTCACCTGAAAAACATCATAAAGTGGGAGCGTGAGCACTAAAGCCACTGTGCTCCACAGAAACTCATACTAAAGTAAACATTAATAATAACAATATCATGGCTGCAGGTATTTATAAGTAAACTGTAATCTCCAGACACAAGGTCTGTAACTGAACTGTCTCGGACACTATGCCCGCCATGTGCACACTCTGATGGATACTTAAGTCCTTGCGCCTCCACCAGAACTTTGGATGGTTACTTAGGGTCTCGCGCCCCCACCCAAAGTGGATAATCTCATATACATACTTTTAAACGTGGCTGAGTAATTAATATAAATGTAATACTTATTCTGAGTTCCCACCTGAACTGCTAAACTGTAAGTGCTGCTGTTGATCAATCTGTAAAATATATATAAATAAACAAATACTAAGTACTATGCTCAGACTGACTGAAAATAACTGTTTAAGATGCTCAACTCGATCTAAACATATAACTGACATCATCTCGGGGAGTAACTTAACTGACAAGAAAACCAGACTGAACTGATACCGGTAAACTGAACTAACTGGATGGACTGAAAAATTAACTGAAATATTGTACTGAACTCAGACCGGATTAGTAATTACTAAACAGCTCAAAATCCGGTCTAAACCGGCTGGTTCATTTTCTGGCCCGACCGCCGGCTAGCTATGGTCGGGCGGTTGGTTGACCAACGACTCGGTCACTCGCGCACGCTGGGCGCGGACTAGGCGCTGGCTGGCACTGCTGGGCTGGTCCTGGGCGCTGGCTGGTGTTGCT
>CACSLK010024540.1:5169989-5181409 GCA_902706635.1 Striga hermonthica | reverse complement strand
CGCTGGGGACGGTCACTGGCGTGCTGCTGTGCGCGGCCAGTGACTACTTGGACGCTTACTGGGCACCATAGGCCACTACCGTGCATGCTGGCAACGGTACTGGCACGTACATGGACTACCGGGCGCTGCTGTGCGCCGTGGGTAGGTGACTGGCACGCGAGTTATGCGTGCTGGGCTGACTGGGCGCTCAGGCGTGCTGCCGGGCATCGCCGAGGCTCACTGGGCATCGCTGGCACGCTGCTGGGCGTGCTGGCGTGCGTGACTGCTGGCCAGTGTGCGTTGAACGCTGCTGGCGTGCGTACCAGCGTCGTGATACGGAAGTGGTCATCAACCCAGGCGAATCGAAGGATGAAGGTGGCGATGGTCTCGATATTTGGCTAGAAAATATGTTGGAGGAGCCATCTAGTCCTATTTACCGGCCATCAAGTGTGAGGGATTGGCCGAAAGGATGTGGTCCACGAGCTAAGCTTAAGCCTAGAGGACGTAAGACCTAAAGAACGCGAAGGAAAGGCAAGGCAAAGGCCGAAGAAGGGAAGTGTTGGTGCAAGCCCTGTGCGAGAAAAAGGCGAGTTCGCAAGATGGAGGCTCGAAGGCAAGAGAAGAGTAGAATGGGGGATGGTTGGATTTGGCGAGCTGGTGATTGTATTGGGTTGGATGGATGGGATCCATGGCCGTCGGGAGAGCTTAAGGAATCGGGCGAGCACTTGGAGTCAATCGGCGATAAGGGTGCGAGCACGAGCAAAGAACGCGCATCGTACCTTGATGCGCGTAATGGGTCGAGGGGTCAAATTGGTGCATGGGTGAGTGACGTCGACGCGAGCGAGGCACGATGGTGCGTATCGGAAGGATCGGCCACGGAGATTGGCGGCACGCAGATGGCAGTGGGCGTACGCGGGTGCATGGTAGACAAGCAGGCCACGGGGACGGCTGGGACGCGTGGTGCAACAGGTGCACGGGAATGCGCGATAGACGATTGGAGCGCGGGCAGTAGCCGGGACGCGCGAGCATCACGCAGAGAATGGACCGGGCGCCAAGGGCGCGCAAGTGGGCAGCACGCGGGCGCGCGACACGACGCGCGCGAGGAGATCAGCGAGGGCAGGGCGCGTGATTGGGACGACGCGGACGGTGTCCTAGGCAGGGCAGGATTAGGCGAGGCACGCGAGGGGGCACACGCGCAGGGGGCTGGCAGCGCGGATGGGGCGCGCGCAAGGGCACGCGCGTGCAACACGGACGAAGCGCGCGATACCTCGCGCGCAAAGAATTAGGAAACCGAAGGGCGGTGCGCGCGCGAGGAATGGAAGGCGGCCGAGAGTTTTTGAGCGTGTGGAAGTTTAGGGCATTCTAGAATTGCTTGATGTGCAAGCCAAGCAATAGTATTTTGGTAGATTTAGGATTTTATTGCTTTCTAGTGTTGGGATTTCTATGATTGCAAGATTTAAGAGATCTAGTATAGTTAGGCTTAGATTTATTTATGCACCTATAAATAACCCATGTACCTCATCATTATTTTATGTCTTGAATTGAGTATTGAATTGGTGAGCAAATCTTGAAGGGGAAATTGATGTTCTTAACGTGTGTTTAAACAAGGTCGTTAGTGCGTGTTTACATACAGTGTCGGAGAGAAGGCCATTAGAGCGTCTTGAAGTCACAGTGTCTAGGAGAAGGCCACAGTGCGTCTGTTAGATACGTCTATCGTGGATAAACGAAGGCCCTAGTGCACGTTTATTCACAACCCAAGTATAGGTAAATACACGATCCGTCATCACGTCGTAGGACACGCGACTGGGCATGTGATGCGCTGCGGTGTACGCAACTGGGCATGTTGACGCGCACTGGGAACGTCTATGCGCATGGCTGGGGCCTGACTGCCGAGTACTGGGCACGTGTGCGCGTTACTGGGCGCGCGGACGCTGCCTGCGTACTCGCTAGACCTGCCGGGCGTGCCTGTGCGCACACTGCATGCGGACTGGCATCACGGTCGGCATTTCGCCGGCCGTCTGGCTACTTTTTCGGCAAACCATATATGACTGATTATGATTTGACTTGAAAAGACCAAATATACATAATTTGCTCGGGACTTGCCGGTTAACTTTTGAAATCACTCGGAGAGGCTTATTTAGCACCTCCGAGGCCATTTTTACTAAAAATCTTGGACTGAACAAATTGACTTTGACATGTCTTATGAACATGAGCTTAACTACATAAAAAGAGGGTAAAGTAACATATACCCTTCAGTTTGGTCGAGAAGTACTTGATGATGTGCGTGCGAGTTCAGTGCTCGGTTGGCGTGAACTTGCTTCTCTTGGCTTTGGCAATCCCTAGCTATTTTTGTACGATTTTTCCACAGTATTTTCCTAACTATTTTTCTCTCTATTACTTTCTGGATATGGTTCGGTTTTGAGCATGAAAATGTGCATGAAAATGTTACGCGCACGGTTACTTATGGTGAGGTAAAACCGAGGTTAATTGGGGTCAAAGGAGGTGATGGATGATGTCTTCACCTCTCTATGACATGTGTTATGGTCGTGTGCTGAGGTGTGCCGTGTTGGTCTTAGTCATTGCCGAGGTGTCGGACATGCACGGCTTAGTCACCACTCGTGCGTCCATGTCATGCCGTGTGTGCAAGCAAGGAGGTGACTCACCACCCCACTTGCACACCCAACATTTATCCTTTGCATTATCCCACGGTAATTCTTAAGGATGGGGTTTGGCTTGATCGAGTTGCTAAGTGTTGCCTAAGTGCGTGCTTAGCGACTTAATAACGCGCGCGCTATGCGTCGTGCGCGGCGATGCGTGCTGCGCGTTCGTGTGCGCGGCTACGCGTACAGCTACGTGCACAATTGCATGTATGCGTGTATGCTCAGTGCACCTTGCGTGCATTCATAACTTGACTTGATTTCAACCTCGAACTTAGTTCTGAACATTCTTAACTTTTAATAATTAATCCCGATTAATAATTTCCGTTTATAAAATAAACGGTTCGGAAATTAGTTATCGAATTTGACTCGGTTAATAATTAACCAAATTAGATTTTCGACTTAACGTCGAACTTATTTGCTGAAAAATGAACGGAACCAATAAAAGAAAATACATCACTTTATTAACAAGAAGTTGGGTTATTACAATCTATCCTCCTTAAAATATTTCCGTCCCCGGAAATATACAACTGAACATATATACATGATACAAGAAAAGTATATACATCAAAACTGGAAGTCAGGAAAACGAGCACGGATATCTGCCTCTTGCTCCCAAGTAGCTCCGTGGCGATCCCATTGAACACGAATAAGGGGAACATTATGCTTCCGAAGCCGTCGAACCTGTCGGTCCAACACAGCTACCGGTCGCTCCTCATAAGACAAATCAGAACTGATCTGAATATCGGTATGCTGAATAACATGATCGGGATCGCACACGTACTTATGCAACATAGATACATGAAAGACATTATGAACACTGGATAACTCGGGAGGTAAGGCTAACCGATACGCGACTTCGCCCATTCGCTCGAGAACTTCGAAAGGGCCTATAAACCGAGGGTGTAACTTCCCTCTCTTCCCAAATCGAATAACTCCGCGAATTGGGCTAATTCTGAGAAAAGCTCATTCTCCGACTTCGAACTGAATGTCACGTCTATGCTTGTCGGCCGATGATTTCTGTCGACTCTGTGCTGTTCTAAGCCTCCGGCTGATAAGCTCGACTTGCTCAGCTGTCTCCTTGATCATTTTCGGACCGAGTACTCGACGTTCGCCAACATCGTCCCAATACAGGGGCGAGCGGCATTTACGCCCGTATAGTGCTTCGAAAGGAGCCATCCGAATCGACGCCTGATAACTATTGTTATAGGCAAACTCAACTAACAGTAAAATCGACTCCCACTTAGCACCTCTGTCTAACATCAACAGTCTGAGCATATCCTCAAGCATCTGAATAATCCTTTCTGTCTGACCATCTGTCTCTGGATGGTAAGCCGAACTGAACTGTAACTGCGTGCCCATTGCCTCGTGTAAACTCTTCCAGAATCTGCTGGTGAATGATCCCACGGGTATAAATCTCGGCTAACTTCTCCATTGACATCGTCATCGCTACAGGTAGGAAATGTGCGACTTTCGTCAATCTGTCCACTACTACCCAAATCGCATCGTGACGCTCGGATGACTTGGGCAGCCCTGTAACGAAATCCATCGAAATCTCCTCCCACTTCCACTTTGGAATCTCAAGTGGTCGTAGAAGGCCTAAGGGGCTCTTATGTTCGGCCTTAACCTGCTGAAAGACCAAATACTTTCTTACGAAATTAGCAACATCCTTCTTCATTCCCCTCCACCAGAAAGACCCTTTCAGGTCATGGTACATCTTGGTGCTACCGGGGTGAGCTAGATAAGGCGCGGTGTGTGCCTCTGTCAAGATCTCCTTCTGCAAGGCCTCGACCTTCGACACTACTATTGTAATACCCCGTTCGATTGTGGATTATTGGTGCTATTATTTATTTTCTTTATTATTATTTGTGCCCCTTTTTATTGTTATTATTATTTGCTAATGTGATTATTATTATTATTAATACTATTATATAATTGAATGTCAATATATATAAATATTTAGTTTTCAAATCGTAATTATTTGTCTAAATGCATATTTTTATTATTAATATCATTATTTTAAAATATTATGTGTTTATATTAATATTATTAATATTATTATTTTTATTTGTCCATCGTCGTCTAATCGAATCGAGCGAAAAATTTTATTATCGCGTTGTATCCCTTCAAGCCCGATTAAATTGGTCTCGGCCTAATTTGAGTTATATTCCTAGACCTTTATGCCATTATTTTTTCAACCCAATTGTGACTTAATAATTTTGGGCCATTTTGCATATAATTATACATTGACCCATTAGAAGATAATTGTCCTTGGCCCAATCCTCTTAATTAAATATTTTTGGCCCAGCAAGGATTAAATTTGGCCTTTAGATGGATCAGATATTTTTCCTTATCCGCGTGAGATTTTGAGCAGAACTCATCGCCGACGACTTGTTCTTGTCCTTCAAATATGTTGCGATTTTTCTGCCACGATTCACCCGCGATTGTTCTTATATCTCGGCGAGTTTTCAACCTGAGAATCATTCAAACCACACCCTCCAAATACCTCTCTCGTATCAGTTGAAAAATAATTTGAACCTGCAAATTTACTTCTTGCTTGAATCACTCCGGCGAAAGCTCTGTTCGCCGGCGTTCCTCCGATCAGACCCTCCGTTTGCAGCAAGCCGTCCGACCTCGAGCAACAAGTCCGCATGCCCTCATCAACTCCGTTTGAATAGCTGACCAAGCTTCGCTCACCTTTAATTCCGGCAAGAACCTCCGACAACCGTCAATTCCAGGGTTCAATAGCCAGCCGTCGTTGGGTCCTCATTGTTTTCCCTTCGTGAACAGCCACACCAGGTCTTGTTCATTGGAGTTGCAGCCCGAGTCCCGTTCGAATTTTCGAAGTCCGTTCGTCCGACCCGATTTTTCGATAATTCGTTTATTCCCGAAGACGGGTAAATAGTTTCGAACCTTTTCGTTAATTTATTCGTGCTCGTATATCACTCGATTATTGTCGTGCTCATTTAATCGAGATTCGATGATTTGTCGGTTTAGTTATATTGGTTAATCGGTTCATATATATTGTTATTTGTGAATTTTCGTAGACTTTCGGAACTCTCGTTTATTGTATACATTGAGTCTCGTCGCTGCTGTGATGATTTCGTGTGATTTTGGTGTCTCGTTTTATCGTTTCGAGCCGTCGTCTTGTTGTTTTGATCGTTTGTATCCCCGTCAATTGTTTTGTATTATTTTTGTCGATCAAACTTTTTAAACTCGGTTTCAAAATATATTATTTCTGTACGTTTCGATCCCAACTGCCGTTTCATATGAAGCCGGTCAAAATTGATCGAATTTTTGTTCAGACTGAGTCCTGTTTGAGTCTCTGTTTGAAGTCACTGTCACTCTGCTCGCAATTTCGTCCTTTGTTCAAATCTGCAGGCTTAGTTGTAGTTTCTAATTTTTTCTGTCCATTGAGAACTCGAACCAAGGTGTGGCGCTGTGGTCTTATGTGCGGTACTCTATCGCTGAGTCCCGGGTTCAAATCTTTGGACCGCAGTTTTTATTTTACTACTACCTTCCCAGCGCACGGACTTTAAAGCCCGCAATTGGCCTGCGCTCGGCCCGAACCCTCTCTGCACCCTCAGCCCGCGAGCCCAGATCCAGCTCGCGTCCTCCCCAACCTGCTAAAGCCTATTTTTCGGCCCAAATACCTTGTGTATGCAGCCCAATAATGGTGTGAAGTGGATTATAACATTATTTCCGGCCCAGTTTGCTTTTAAGCTAATTTTGAGTTCCGAAAGCCGTTTTTCATACCGATTTCAATTTTAAAAATATTTTTTTTAAAATAATAAAATTTTGGAAAAAATTATTTTAAGTCCCGAGACTCCAATTTAGCTCTCCGAGTCATTTTTCAAAAAATTAGAGAGTTCCAAGTCCACGAAAAATTCGATTAAAACCCTTAAAGTCTTAAATTTTATTAAGCATGGGTCTTATGTTAAATTCGAGTAGTGAGATAGAATATTAATATATTATCTCGCTTACTATCCCCAGTTCTCTAGGGAGTTCCCCTCTATTGCTAATGCCTATTTAAATGTAGGTGTTTGAGAAGTCAAGCCCTCGACCTACGTGCTTGTTTTTGTGTGCAATATTCTACTGCAAATTTCCAGGTGGGTTCTAATCTAAAATTTCTATGTTATAATTAAGGTAAGATTTTTATACTTTGTGTTCTATGAATGTATGTGTGAGTCATGAGACGGTGCCTAGTGGTGGGCGATCTCCAACCTTGCGATAGGTAGACTTATTTTAGCCTAGTTGATGGGCCGTGACCGTTGATGTTGAACCTCGGCACGACTGTACTCCCGCTGACGAGTTTGGGCTTACCCCTGGCGGCTTTTGATAGGTGTGCACTTGAGTATAGTGATGAGTAGGAGAGTGGTGTGTTATGTCTTTTGACCATGTACTTGCATATGACTCTAGTATAGGCTTCTTACAAAAATATTATGCATAGTGTTGAGCACCTCGTTTATATTTGTGCTCATCACCACCTGCTCTTCATTGATGCAGGTTAAGCAAGTGTTGGGCATGACGAGACTGAAGACGAGTGGGTGGTCAAACATTATTATTGCTTTATATTGCTTCCGCTTGCTTTGATATTTATGTTGAGATTATCAGACTTTGTTATTCATCCCTATTGCTTTCGGGATTGGTTGAACTGTTGAACCATGTTAAATATTTTTATCAGTTTGGATTATGTTGACAATCCTATTCCTAGATATGTGAAATCTAGTCTTGGAACTTGAATTATGTTGAATATTCTCGTTTCCCTTATGCTGATTATGTGTTTAACTTTGGAAAGTTCTCAAGTAACGCCAAATGTTTTATGAATCGAAAAATGGTTTTCGAAAATTTTAAAACAAGATTTTTGGATAAGTCCGGAATTGTCTTTAAAAATCTTTGGGGCGTTACAGTTTGGTATCAGAGCCAGTCTGCGTTTCTGTAGACTGGTTTATATGTGATTAAGCGATTGTGTGAATTGACCTTGTGTGTTTGACCACTCGTCTTCGTCATGCCGCACTGCTTAAGGTATGTTTTAAATAAGTATTGGTATATACTTGAGCAATAAAATGCTAATATTTGGGGTTAGGTTTTATCCACCTTTAAAATGTGAACCCTGGGGTCGAACTCTAGACTTCTTTTATTTTGTGCTAAATCTTTGCGGCTCATTTTTCATCGTAGAGAAATGGCTCGTCAAACCCGCAATAGCAATCAGCAGCAACCACCACCACCTCCTCCTCCTCCTCCTCATCACCATGCTCCGGGTAGAGATCCCATTACCCAAGTTGTGATCGATTTCCGTAACATGCATCCTCCGGTGTTCAGCAGAGTTGAGGGCCCCGAAGCTGTGGCTGAATGGCTTCAACAACTGGAGAGTATCTTTGATCTGTTGTTCACCACTGTTGAGGTAAAAATCCGTTGTGCCTCGTTCGTGATGACCGGAGATGCTAGATCTTGGTGGAATGACTATTGGAGGCTTCGTCCTCGTGCTGAGAGGGATGCCTTGACTTGGGACCAGATGGTTACTATAGTCAAGGAAAAGTACTACCCAGAGGCTCACCGTGCCCATATGATGAAGGACTTTTGGGAGCTTAAGCAGGGACCCCGTCCCGTGGATGTCTATGAGCGCGACTTCACCCGTATGTGCGCATTTGCTCCGATGCTCGTGGATACCGACCAGAAGAAGGCCTTTCGTTTCCGTGATGGTCTTCGCCCCGATCTTTGCTACACCCTGACTGGACACAGAGCTCTGTCTTACTCCGAGATGGTTCGCCGAGCCACCGAGCTAGAGGTTTGCCAGAATGCCCAGAGGGCGGCTGCCCCATCCTATCAGCAGACCCCTATGATTCAGCCTATCTCAGCTGTTGCGCCCGGTTCTAATTCGGGCAAGAGGAAGAGCCTTTCCAAGGGTAGCTGCCAAGGCTATCTTGTTTCTATGGTGTCCGAGGATGATTCCGAGCGTACTCCGGAGCGAGTTTCTATTGTTTGCGAATTCCTTGATGTTTTTCCCGACGAGCTGCCCGGAGGACCACCCGACCGCCAAGTGGAGTTCACCATTGACTTAGTACCGGGAGCTGGCCCCGTGTCTAAGGCCCCTTACCTATGGCGCCGAAGGATCTTCAAGAGCTTAAGGCCCAGATCCAGAAATTGCTCAGACTCGGTTTTATTCTTCCAAGTGTTTCGCCGTGGGGTGCGCCCGTCCTATTAGTGAAGAAGAAAGACAGATCAATGCGCATGTGTATTGACTATCGGGAGCTGAATACCCTTACAGTCAAGAACAAGTACCCCCTTCCCCGTATTGAGGATCTCTTCGACCATCTGAGAGGAGCCAGCGTCTTCTCGAAGATCGATTTGCGGTCTGGCTATCATCAACTGAAGATCCAGGAGTCAGATATTTCTAAGACTGCCTTTCGTACCTGTTATGGCCACTATGAGTACGTAGTCATGTCGTTCGGTCATAGCAATGCCCCGGCCGTGTTTATGGACCTTATGAATAGGGTCTTTCATCCTTATCTGGACCAGTTTGTCATTGTGTTCATCGACGACATCCTGGTTTATTCCCGAGACATCGACCAGCACAAGGAGCATCTGAGGATTGTGCTGGAAACCCTTCGCTGCGAGAAGTTGTATGCAAAATTTTCAAAATGCGAGTTCTGGTTAGACCGTGTGGCATTCCTTGGCCACATTGTGACGGCGAGAGGCATTGAGGTAGATCCCAACAAGATCGAGGCGGTGAGCAAGTGGGATACGCCAAGAAATGCCACTGATGTTCGTAGTTTTCTGGGGTTAGCAGGATACTACCGGAGGTTTATTGAGGGCTTCTCGAAGATAGGCCAACCACTAACCAACCTTACGAAAAAGGCCGTGAGGTTTTAGTGCGAGGGGAGTTTCCAGGAGTTGAAGAGGAGACTCACTGCCGCGCCCATCCTATCCATACCCGACCCTACTTTGGAGTTCACGATCTATAGTGATGCTTCGAAGATGGGCTTGGGTTGTGTTCTCATGCAGCAAAGGAGAGTTGTAGCCTATGCTTCGAGGCAGCTGAAGCCTCACGAGCAGAACTACCCCACTCATGATCTGGAGTTAGCTGCAGTTGTCCATGCCTTGAAGATTTGGCGGCACTACCTCTATGGAGGCAAGTGTGAGATCTTTACCGACCACAAGAGCCTGAAGTACATTTTCACTCAGAAAGAGTTGAACATGCGGCAGCGTAGGTGGTTGGAGCTGGTCAAGGACTACGACTGCACCATTAGCTATCACCCTGGGAAAGCTAACGTGGTAACCGATGCCCTTAGCCGGAGGAGTTATGGCCAGCTGTCTTGCTTATTCACCGGGTAGGATGTTCTTCTTCGGGAGTTCGAGCTATTACAACTAGAGGCAGTGGAGTCGACTTCGACATCCGGGGGCGTGTTGACCTCTTTGGTTGTGGGACCGACTCTTCGAGAGAGGATAGTTGCCGAGCAACTGAATGACCATTTTCTTTGCCGGATGAGGGAGTTGTCAGAAGCCGGTAGAGTTGGAGGATTCGCAGTTGCATCTGATGGGGCCTTGGTCTTTGAGGGTAGACTTTGTGTTCCGAGGGTGTGGGAACTACGAAGGGAGATTTTGAGAGAGGCCCATAGTGCCCCGTACACCATCCATCCTGGTAGCACAAAGATGTATCAGGACCTGATGAAATCTTTCTGGTGGCGAGGCATGAAGAGGCAAGTAGCGAAGTTTGTGGATGGGTGCCTGGTGTGTCAGCAAGTGAAGGCTGAGCGCCAGAAACCGAGAGGGTTGTTGCAGCCCCTTGAGGTTCCCCTGTGGAAGTGGGAGTGCATCACCATGGATTTTTTAGTGGGACTGCCGAAGTCGAGGGGCGGGTATGATTCGATTTGAGTGACAGTGGATCGCCTTACGAAGTCTGCCCATTTTCTGCCAGTCCGGACGACCATGAAAGCGAGTGATTACGCCGAATTGTTCGTCAAGGACATTGTTAAGCTTCATGGGGTGCCCGTGGAGATTGTTTTGGATCGAGATGCCAAGTTCACATCCCAGTTCTGGAGGACGTTGCACCGAGCCATGGGGACGAGATTGGAGTTCAGTACAGCCTTCCACCCCGAGACAGATGGTCAGTCGGAGCGTACGATCCAGTACTTGGAGGATATATTGAGGGCTGTGGTCTTGGACCGAAGCCTGAATTGGGAGTATGCCTTTCCGCTAGTCGAGCTGACCTACAACAACAGCTATCACTCTTCAATCAAGATGGTCCCGTACGAGGCTTTGTATGGACGTAAGGTCCGGACTCCTTTGTATTGGGATGAGGTTGGAGAGAGGAGGATTACGGGTCCGGATTTTGTTCGGTGTACTGCAGCGACAGTTGAGGAGATCCGAAAGACTATCCGGTCTGCCCAGGAGAGGCAGAAGATCTATGCCGACCGAGAGAGGCAAGAACATGTTTATGCAGTGGGAGATCATGTCTTCTTGAAGGTTTCACCCATGAGAGGTGTGATTCGCTTCGGGAAGAAGGGGAAACTTAGACCTTGCTATATCGGGCCGTTCGAGATCCTCGATCGAGTCGGGAACTTACCGTATCGGCTGGCTTTACCACCAGACTTGTCGGGTGTGCACAACGTGTTTCATGTCTCGATGCTTCGGAGGTATGTGCATGATCCTGATCATGTGGTGGACTTCGGCGAGCTGCAAGTCGAGCGAGACCTCACCTACGAGGAGGTGCCGGTAGCCATTTTGGACCGGAAGGTCCATCAGCTAAGGAACCGGGTAGTGAGCTTGAAGGTGCAGTGGAGC